>JAHBCN010001113.1:0-131202 GCA_019359885.1 Listronotus oregonensis
AAAAAGTCGTTTTTTTTTATGGTGTTTAGGTATGGAATAAGGTGTGGCTCCACTACTTCCTGAATATAGCGTTGGGCTGTCATATTGCCTCTAATGAAGACTAGTAATGATCTGCTACCATAAGCAATAGCACCTCATACCATAATCCCCACGGTGTGGTGACCATCGTGCATCCCCAGACAAAAGCGGGATTCGTCACTAAAGGCCACTTGATTCCATTCCCGATCCCATAGAATTATTTCTCTACACCACAGCAAACAGTTACGCCGATGTTCAGCTATGAGAGGTAGCACCCAATGTAAGCGATAAGAAAAAAGGCCAAAATTTTGTATTCGGTGATATACCATATGCATACCAACCATCCTTCCATGCTCTTTAAACTACTGGTTTGTGATGGCTCGAGTACTATTGAATCTGCCTCTGAGAGCCAGAAGTCCTAATCGGCGATCTTGTCGCTCTGTGGTCCCTCTGTGAAGTCCAGAACCCCTCTCTTGATGTGCTCGGCCTTCCTGAGTCCACGCTCGTTACAACCCCAGTATATTGCGTAAGGATCTGTTGGTCCTTCTAGAAATGTCTCTTTCGGTAGATCGGCTTCACGCAACCCGACAATTCAAGCCCTCTGGGACAACCGCCGAATTCTACGCGCTCTAGGCATTTTTAGCAATAAAAAAAGGCTTCTCAATAAGCTACATGAAATTCAAAATTTACCTGACACTGTTATTTCACGAAAACTAAATACTTCTTTCTCACCAAACAATGCACGCAGCTTCTACAAAAACATCACAGATAAACCTAAAATTTTATTACTTGTTTATAGCAAGATAAGTCGATATGCTAAAAATTATTGATTAATATTTTTTTCCCTTTGCCAATAATTAATTTCATGCAAATTTTTTTCTTTATACTTGTAAAACACATCATATACTAATAAAAATATATAATATAATGATACACACGCGTATCATCTTTCCGTTCAGTAAATTCAAATAATCTAACTCTCTCCCATTTTTCTGTAAATCCAATAATAAGACAGTAATAACAGGGTACGTGTAAGGGATCTAATTATATCCCAAACACAATATGTGAAAAGTATAAGGTAAACTGGGAATACAACAATACCCCGAACAATACGTTGTTATAATCCGATCAAAAAAGGCCAATATGTGTAGGAAATAGCACTAATATTGAATACATTACCGGGAGACATTGTTGGTTTAATCCGGGATTAAGGAATATTCCAAAAATCAAAAATATTTTTATAAAAGGGTCTTTTTAAATCGTTTTTATGTCACGTGTTAAACGTCCGAAGTGATTAAGATTAATGCCAGTTGAATTGATTTTCAATGACGGAAAGTTTTAATCTCTAAATGTGATTTTTTTCTGCTGAAAATAACATTATTGAGGTTTAGAGGATGTTTTTAGATTTTAAATTAACGTGACCCAAGGTTTATTGTTAAAAATAAATTAAAATAGTTGTGCATTTAAAACACTTTATTCCTTACTAAAATACAGGGCATTCCTTAATAATATGCGAGTATTCAGAGGTATGATTCTAGATAAAAAATTAAAATATTTTGTTCTGTTATGAAAATGTGGGGTGTTAAAATTTTCGCCGGCGTACGAACACTGTCTTTAATATTTTTAAGGGTATGCCAATGGCTTTTTCCCTAATAAAAAAAATATTTAAATTTCTTGTTTAACGTGAGAAAAAAACTCATTTAATTTTCCAAAAAAATTAAGCTGTGCTTGGCAATTTGAAGCTAACACGGCATAAATATTAATTTTAGCTTTTTAACAGTGGCGTGCGTACGAACACTGTCTTTAATATTTTTAAGGGTATGCAAATGGCTTTTTCCCTAATAAAAAAAATATTTAAATTTCTTGTTTAATGTAAGAAAAAAACTCATTTAATTTTCCAAAAAAAATTAAGCTGTGCTTGGCAATTTGAAGCTAACACGGCAATTTTACTTACGTACAGGGTCTTTGATTATATTTAGGTGGCATCTGGAGCCTTTATTTTTAAAGACAGAAAAAAATGTTTTATATAAAAATTGCAGTTTTTTTTTCATATTCCCTTTTAGAATTATCAGTAAAAAAATATCGCATTAAAAAAATGGAAAAATCTAGGCAACTTCAACTTTTTTAAATCGAACACCCTATATATTATGCGCTACAATAAAATATCTTTTTTTTCTAATTTCAAATGTATATACATTGATGATATTTGGATGAACCATTTTTGATATATTTAGGCTTAAAATTTAAATAAATTGAAAAAAAAACATATTAGCTGTACACTTAGAAAAAAGAATAAAAAATTTGTATTAAAAATAAATTTTTGATAATTGGCCATCATCGAGTTTTGCAATACACAAAGTCGTTTAAATAGGTTGGGCAATATAGAAGTGGTGAATGGTTTTTAGTACATCAAAGTGATTGCATGCAGGCGAGTACACTCATTAAAAGAATAAAGAAATGCGTCTAAAACCTTTTTATTTTTTTAATCAAATTGACTGTTCTTGGTCCATCACGAATCTAGTCTATAAGGCGCAGGGTGGTAGAGCGAACCAAAGACCAACTGAGTGAGTGTTGCCTCTCCTTGCATCTTTCTCGCGCATCAGGGGCTGACTCAGGAGTCTAGAGAAATTTATACAAGATAATATTTGATGCGCGAGGAAGTTTTGTCTAACGTAACTTTGCCTTTGGTAGTTTGCAAGTTTAGGGACAAGAAACAAAAAGCTCAATGCGTTAAACTTCACAAATATATACAAGCCGGCATCAAAGTCAATTAGAGTTATAGTGATAATTAAAGCGCGGATTATATGCAAATTGCATATACATGCATATTTTGCATATTTTGTCCGTTTTTGAAAAAAATGCATATTTTTGATACATTTTGATTTACCTGCATATTATGGTCATCTTTTCCAAAAATTTTTAACACCATTTGATATCTAAATTCTTTATCATCAGTCGGGCTGACTCCAATACTCTAATCTTTGGGAATTCCCGGTACTAACTTAAATGAGGTTTTTATTATTTTATGATAGGGTTGTTGGTTTCCCAAATTATTAATACTTTAACAATAACCCAAGGTTCGGCACAGTTTGGAATTTATAAATATTGGGTAGGCATAACTAGACTCAGGTTAGTATTTTTAGTTTGTCAAAAACCTTTGGTGTGTCAGCAGAGTGAGTTTTAATTGGCGAATAAAAATGGCGAAAATAGTAAAAACTGCGACGTGGATTAAGGGTATTTCCGAGTTAGAATTTAGTGGAGAAAAGTTTTTGCAAAGCCTGTTCAAAAATAATTGTTTGTGAGAAAAAGTTTCAAGTGGATCAGCATTTAAAAACAGCGCTGCATATCGCGAAGGTTACAAAAATGAAATGTGCGCCAGTTCAGCAGAGTGTTAAAAACGCATTTCAAAATGTGGGTGCAAAATCTCAGTCGGAAAAGGAACTTTTCAACAGACTTGTGTCAAACTATGATGGCAGCTAACATACCACTAAGAAAACTTCAGCACCCCCAATTTAGAAGTTTTCTACAAAGGCTCTACCAAACCATTCCCGATGAGTCGACACTCAGAAAGAAAAATGTTCATTGGGTCTACAAGACAGTCCTTCCAGAAATAAAATCTTTAATTGGCGAGAAAAACTTTTACATCGTTGTGGATGAAAGTACAGATGCTTGTGGCAGATATATCGCACATCTGATGATTGGAGCACTGAAGAAAATAATTCTACAAACGCATACCTAATAGCTTCGAAGCAGTTGGAAAAACCAATAATGTGACGGTATCCAGATTCATACAGCAGTCTCTATCAAGCTTCTTTCTTCCAAACCCAGTGCCAGAAGAAAAGTTCTTAGTGCTTCTATCTGATGCCGCGCCCTATATGGTAAAAGTAGGACAGAACCTTAAAGTATTTTACCCCAATATGGTGCATGTTACATGTCTTCTGCACGGATAAACCGAGTAGCAGAAACCATCAGAACAGCATTTCCGCTAGTAAATAAGCTAATTTCAAGTGTTAAAAAAGTCTTTATCAAAGCCCTCTAAGAGTGCAAATGTATAGGGAGCGACTGCCTGGAGTTAGTTTACCACCAAGAACCTGTAATTACCAGATGGGAACGTGGATTAATGCAGCTATATTCTACGCTGAACACTTTGATGCCGTTAAAGACTTAATTTTGGACTTGGAGGACGACGCTCAGAGTGTAGTTCAAAGTAAGGACTTGTTACAAAGTGCAAGTGTAGCTAGAGATTTAGTTTTTATTAAAGTTCATTTTGGTTTTATACCAGATATGATCACATCGTTAGAGAGTGGACAATTAAGTTTAAGAGAGTCCATTAGTACCATTGACACTTTTTTGGCTAAGTGTGGCAACGTTCCGGGTAAAGTTGGAGATCAAATAAGGCGCAAAGCGGAAATAGTCAAAAATATCTACGAAAATAAGTCTTCTGACGAACATGTACCATGGCCTTATAGTATACTTCCAAAACTTCAGTATTGTCCAATTACGTCAGTAGACGTTGAAAGAACCTTTTCTTTGTATAAACATATTTTCACTGATAGAAGACAATCATTTTTACTAGAAAACTTCGAAAAGTATCTTGTTGTCAATGCCTTTTATAGTATTTCCAAACGAAAAATTGTATAATATTTGTATTATTTTTTGTGCTTTGTATATATGTATTTAATCTTGGATTAAGTTATAAACTAATTATGTACCATTTTAAAATAGTAAATAATTGTATCTGACCACATAACTAATATCTGACTATGTTTTTCTCACTTTTCACTCTCATGTGTATTTATTTTTCCAAATTCACCCTATTTTGTTCTATTACATCATTAAATTTTATTACATATTGAATTGCATATTTTGTAATAAAAGTCAATATTTGTGCATATTTTTATGAAAAAAGATGCATATATATGCGCATATTTTTTCAAAAACTTGTTGCATATATTCCGTGCTTTAGTGATAATTATAATTCTCTTTGCCAGCAGGCAATATTTTAAATATTTAATAGTTAAAGGATTAAGTCCGTAAATCTAAAATTAGATAAAAAATGTCTTAAATTTTACTTTTTGTGGGTAAAAAAAACTGCTAAGCTCGTGCTTTAATTTCCAAAAAGATTTTGTGAGACCTGCGATTTTTTAAAATACAGTTTTAAGTAGCGCAAAAAAGTATTTTTTTTTTAATAGCTTCAAAAAGGAGCTATTTTACGGACTCATTTTAGTCCGTAAAATAAATCTTTTTTGGATTCAGTACAAACAAGTCGTTATGGTAATTTATTTGAACCGAGTACAAATACAATAGACAAAAATTAAACATCAACACTATATTAAATATAATAGGTAGGTACAACAATATAAATAAATTGAAATTATTTGTTTTTATCCCCCAAAATAAAAATAAAATAAACAATTTTAAGCACCTTTAAAACTACTACCGCAAAACGAAATTCCCGAGCCCAAGGGTATTTTATTAATTTCTTTTGATATTGAAGTAGTCAATATTGGTTAATTAATATTAATATTAATACAACACCCAAATTTGGTAAATTCGGACATTTTTTAAAAATGTTTTTTGGAGCATAAACAAAAAAAAAATTGTTTGTATTTACTGAAAATGGGTATCTACAAGTCTTTTCACTAGATTTTGCCATATTTGCGTAAATCAGGCATTTCTTATCGAGCCGATAGACAAAACCAAAGATAAAAAATATGATAAATTATTTTAATGTGTGTAAGAATATTTCTACAACGTAAATTTTTAAACTTAAAAAACCAATAACAATAATAAAAACATAAAAATATAATTAAAATTAAATAATAATTTAATATATCACTTATACTAAAATTATAAAACTTTAACATTTGGTCATATTATGACCATTTTTTTTACCATTTCAACCAACCTGTCTGGAATTGACTTAATTAAGTTTACTTCAACATTTGGATCAAGCACTTCCCAGCACTCATAATTTATTAAAATTGTTTGGTCTAAAATTTGTTTTGGATATTTCTTTTACAATAAGGCCACAAGCATTCTTTATGGAATTAAGATCGGGACTGTAAGTGGGCCATGGCAAGACTTCAATATTATTACGATAAAACCATTTTCTTACAGCATTAGCGATATGGACCGGACAATTATTCCGCTAAAAGACGAATGGGTTATTTGGATATATTTGTCCTACAGATGGGAGCAATATCCCTCTAGAATAGACATATAATCTTTGGCTTTAAACCTTTCTACCAATCATCAGCAGACACCAAGTCTATAAGCACTTATCTTCTGCTAGCGGTAGGTTAAGACCCAGGAAATCCTGTGTCAAAATCAGCGTTTTTTGCGGTTTCAAAAGGATTTGTCCTTAAATATCCCAGAAATGCATCATCTTGTGCAGGTACGGAAATGCGTACCGGACCAGTACCAACTATTCTTTTCAAAGACTCCCTAAATCCAAACGTTGCCTAATTTTAAAAATAGTGTTTTTGCTTCTTCGGTTAAAATCTGTTGGTGCACGTATTGACTACCCATTTTCAATTTTGGCTATTATTTGAGTTTTTAACTTCAGTTAAATGACCAGTTATTTTAAAAAATTTGACACTGGCAGGCTAGTCAACCATACATTATTTTTAAGTTAAATCCAATAAAAACCGATTTACACTATAACAATTTTAGTGTACCCATTTTTTATGGTAAACTGTACAGTAACGGCTATTAAATCTTAGGCATTTATTTTCCCTTTCGTAAAATAGGCTTATGTCACCTTCTACTGAAAATAAATACCTGTTGAAAAACCTAATAAAGAAACAGGTGTCCGTTTTTAGTGTCTAAAAATATTTTTTAAAATGCCAAACCTACCTTTGGATCAAGGAGTATTGGCCAGAAAGGGATGTGGCGGAAGAGCTTAACATCCCCAAAAGTACTATTCATTTTGTTAAAAAAAATGCAGAAAACACACTCCTTTGAGAGAAGAGCTTGAAGTGGTCGCCCCAAACTATCGAATCAAGAACAAAACAAAGATTAGTTAATGTTTTGAGAAACCAACCCTTTAAATCTGCAGTTATACAGCAAAAACGGAAGCATTTCCCTATTGGTTAGAAAGGCATGACGAAGAATAAGGCAAATATCCGAATTGCGCTGCCACCCGGCAGCCTTAAAACCTTTATTAACAAATGCAAAAAAAAGAACAACGCATTGGATTTGCTCTACAATTTTACTTGTAACCTCCGATTATTTGGGAAAATATAATATTCACCGATGAAAAAGTGTTTCAGTCGTGCAACAATCGGATTTGATGAAAAATATACCCAAAAGGACAGAAGTAGTGGGCGATTCTCAATAAATGTTTGGGGGTGGCTGAGTGCACAAGGACTTGGTGTAGGTATGTTATTTTATCGAAGGAAGGTTTAATTATTTGTTTGGGGCTTATTACTTAAAAAAATAAATAGGGAAAATGAGTTTAGGCCGCAAATTGCAAACGATCTGAAGAATAAAATTTTAGAGGCGTGGAATGAGTTACGAGGAAAAACCGGACTACGCCCGGGCTTTGGTCCATTCGATGCCTGGAAGGCTAAGTTCTGTCTTAGAAAAAAACTGGGCCGCTATAAAATTTAAAATTTTGTTTGAAGGATATTTAAATTTGTTTGAAAATATGATATTTATTGATATTGATATTGATATTTAAATTGTTAATAAATTTATTTATTTTGTTGGTTTTTATAAAACATAAGTATTTTCTTTAACTTTATTTATAGTAAGTAAAAAATAAAAGAAGGTAAAAAGGAGTGATTTACAAAAATTTGGAATAAAAGTCAAAATTTGACAAATTTTTTGCCCAAGATTTAAGGGCCGTCACTGTACCTTTATCGGATTTAAGGTACAAAAATACTTATTTAATCAGAATTTAAACAATTTTTTTATGTGGTATTATGATTTGGCAGCTTGTTGAAAATGCTTTTTAATTTTTAGATTTAAATTTTGAACTATTCTGTATACCTTTGTTTATTATTATATTATTTTTGTTTAACTATAAATAGTTACGTCTATTACTTGTACAATAAGCACAATATTTTATCGCTTATCCTAATATTAATAAACAGTATGTTTTCCACATAATATGTAATAAATAAATTATTGACGTTTAATCGTCTTAAAATAATAATTTGTTTCTTTCCTATATATTAAATACACTAAAAACGCGCCACAGGAGAAATGCTACTATTAATCTTGTTACACAAATACTACACGTGTTAAAATTAAGTCTGCTTGACTGATTTTTTTTATATTTAGTACCTCCATAATATGCTTTTTGTGGAAACTAAATAGTCGAAATGAGTGGCCAGTCAGAAAAATAACAAAAACACGCACATACATTTGATCCTAAAGCTTTAGCAGTTTTCGGTATCTTTTACAAAATCCAATAAACTAATAAAAGGGCAACAATAACGCGCGAGTCCTTTGTATAAGGGAAAGGTCCACCTGGCCGTTAAACGCATCCGAACGTAAAATTGCCAGAAAATTACGGAAAAAAACTTTTTTGGGGTGAATCCGAAAAAAGGCAATAAAATATGCTTTGCAAGTTTTTGGCCCACCGAGGGATTAAATACAGATATGGACTTGAAATCAATGAATAAATACATTTTAGGGAATTGGATCTAGCTGCGTTTGATTTAACTAGTAAAAAATCCCTGTAAACCTCTACCCATTTGTATTATTTGGGGCAAATTCTTTAAAAAAATACAAAAAAATGTTTATCTACAACCGTGCGGTAACTAAGGTTACAAACACTATTTTAAGTGTGGTAAGTGTCACTTTACCGCAGTAGTGCGGTAAGATCATTTGTACTAAGGTCTTTTCAAAAATCGTTTAACAATTATTACTCTCCACGTAAATTACCTAACATACAGATAATATACCTAAAAGTTAAACGTAATAGTCAAGTTGCTCACATTTTCTATATTTACGACTGCCGATTAAAATGGCTTTCTTTTGCGGTGGTGTCATTTTGACAATGGCTCACACCGATTAAGGTAACTGGTAGTTTAATCAATTTCTATTGTAAAATTGGGATAAACGTCAAAGAAATATTATTATCCCAAAAAAACCTGATGGTTGTAGATAAAATACTATACATAACTCGAGTGGTAAACGGTTTTAGCGCACTTAAGTGAATGCAAAACTCGCCTTTGGCTCGTTTTGCAAACTTCACTTTGCGTGCCCTAAAAATCTACTTACCACACTTGTTATGTAATATACTATTATAACAAAAAAAGGAAAATTTTGACGATTTTATTAATAGTTACATTCTTTGAATTTGCCCAATGACTGGACCACTTTTTGGCTTCGGGTCTCCGCCAAGTAATTTAGTGGGCCAAAAAACGTATAATACCACTATTCACTAATGACAGCCCGCCACGGCCCACGGGACGGCCCTAAACGATTAGACTACATCACAGACAATTCTAGTTTTCACTATAGATGCACAAATCAATGCTAAATTTTTGGTAATTTGTTTGGACCCTTGCTTACTTGAGCGGGTTTCCATCAGGAGAAAATACGTTCACAGGCTGCTATACATATAAACGAACACTTTTGCCAAAGCTATAACAATGATAAAATAAGGAATTATTTCTGTGGGAAATAGGCCAAATTTGTTTTAATAATAATAGTTTAAACACATTTTTTTTTGTTTAATAATAAAATTTTATGTAGTAAATTTTTACTTTGGATGTATGTATGTCTTTGTATGTCTGCCTATTTAAAATTAAACACGAAGCTTTCGAATTTGACAAGAAAATGTTATGAAAAACATGAACACTTTATTAAAAACCAATTCAGTGAATATAGGTAAGAAGAAATTATACTACTGACAAATATTTCCAGAAATTTTAATAAACGCAACTGAAAAACGTCAGCAAGAATACATTTTAATGTCTCATTATTACCGCTACACAGAAACCACAACGCAGAAACAACAACACATTCAACACAATATGCAACACATCAAAATTTAGAATTTGTGACTTTCATCTAGTTAAATTCTATTTTTCTGCAAGTTACATTATATATAACATATTTATTTAATTGATCCGTAATATAGCTGCTCAAATTCACTTTAAAAAAATAAAATTAAAGTTTTTAATTTTTCCTGCTATAAACTATATAAACAAATCTATTGCTTTAAATTATTATAAAATAAAAAAAATGTTGTTTTAAATGTCTTGAAATACTTGCTTATGTATTTAAAAAGCAAAGGGGATTAATCAAATAATAGGTTTTGGTTAGTTTTTTAAATTTTAAATAAAAAAATACTTCTCTAAAACTTCGTGAATGAATTTATTTAAGGGCGACCTACAACTTCTTATTTTTAAAAATTCGGGTTAGTTTTGGTTAGTTTTGGGGCGTTTATGATGTGGCCGTCAAACATTTAGCGATGTATAAAATATTTAAAGAGTAATTCTTTTTTTTTTTTTAGTCGACTTATAGCATTTAATAATGTAAATATCGGAAAATAGACTGACCTATAGAAATATGGGGGCATATAGCGGGACCTACAGCCTTAACATTGCAAATTCCTGAGGTATGTAACTTAAAAGTAACCCGGTAATTTTTGCACCATTGCTAAATCAATAATAGTAAAATGTTACGATTATACAGGGTCTTTGATTATATTTACGTGGCCCTTATTTAAAAAAAAATGTTTAATATAAAAATTATAGTTTTTTTTTCATATTATCTTTTAAAATTATAAGTAAAAAAATATCGCCATCAGAAATGGAAAAATATAGGCAACTTCAACTTTTTTAAATGGAACACCCTGTAATTATGCTTATAAACGCAACTGAAAAACGTCAGCAAGAATACATTTTAATGTCTCATTATTACCGCTACACAGAAACCACAACGCAGAAACAACAACACATTTAACACAATATGCAACACATCAAAATTTAGAATTTGTGACTTTTATCTAGTTAAATTCTATTTTTCTGCAAGTTACATTATATATAACATATTTATTTAGTTGATTCGTAATATAGCTGCTCAAATTCACTTTAAAAAAATAAAATTAAAGTTTTTAATTTTTCCTGCTATAAACCATATAAACAAATCTATTGCTTTAAATTATTATAAAATAAAAAAATAAAAATTATTGTTTTAAATGTCTTGAAATACTTGCTTATGTATTTAAAAAGCAAAGGGGATTAATCAAATAATAGGTTTTGGTTAGTTTTTTAAATTTTAAATAAAAAAATACTTCTCTAAAACTTCGTGAATGAATTTATTTAAGGGCGACCTACAACTTCTTATTTTTAAAAATTCGGGTTAGTTTTGGGGCGTTTATGATGTGGCACCCGTCAAACATTTAGCGATGTATAAATAATTTAAATTATTAAATAATTTTTTTTTAGTCGACTTATAGGATTTAATAATTTAAATATCGGAAAATATACTGACCTATAGAAATATGGGGGTATTTAGCGAGACCTACAGCCTTAACATGCCAAATTCCTGAGGTATGTAACTTAAAAATAACCCGGTAATTTTTGCACCATTGCTAAATCAATAATAGTAAAATGTTATGATTATACTGGCCTACAAAAATCAAGTGTACAGGGTCTTTGATTATATTTACGTGGCCCTTATTTAAAAAAAAATGTTTAATATAAAAATTATAGTTTCTTTTTCATATTATCTTTTAAAATTATAAGTAAAAAAATATGGCAATAAGAAATGGAAAAATATGAGCAACTTTAACTTTTTTAAATGGAACACCCTGTATATTATGAGCTACAACGGAATTTCTTTTTTCTGATTTCAAATAAATATATATATAATATATATATATATATATATATATATATATATATATAATATTATAAATTAATAAATAAATATAAAATATAATATATATATATTATATATATATATATATATATATATATATATATATATATATATATATATATATATATATATATATATATATATATATAATATTTTTTTTTAAAAAATATATATATATATTATTATGATATTTGGGTAAACCATTTTGAGATATTTTAGCTTAAATTCTAAAAAACTTGCAAAAAAGTTTCATGTTAATATCAAGAAAGCCATGGAAACAAAAAAATTGTTATGTTGCTAAATTTGGTGGGGGTTTTCTCCAATAATGTTTACTTTTGTGATTAAACATTCCTGCTATAGTGGATGAAGACTCATCGGTAAATAGAATTTTATTTAAAAACTCTGGATACTGCTGCATAAGCCTAGCTATTTCCAGTGCATACTCAGGTCGGTGCTGCATGTTTTGTTCAGAAAGATTCTGGACGGACATAAATTTATGAGGATAAATTTTGTAAAATTTTAAAGTTGTGGTTAGATGTGGTTAGAATAAATTTTATAATTTATTTCATTATCTAAGTTCAGATGCCGCATTAAAATAATCGACAAGATATTTATAAAAAACATTTTTTTCTATCTTCAAAAATAAAGGCTCAGATGCCTTGTAAATATAATCAAAGAACCTGTACTAACCTAAACATATTTAAAGCATACCACATCAAGAAGTCTCCAGTTCTCAGAATTTTCAAAGATAAGGTAGGTAATGCCAAAACGAAGCCACTTACAAAGTTCCACATAAGTATTAAATAACCGGTTAATTTTTGCACTGTTGCTAGATCAATAATAGTAAAAAAGGTTCTTTTGCCCTAGCCTAAACATATTTAAAGCATATCACATCAAGAACTCTTCAATTTTAAGAATTTTTAAGGATAAAAAAAATTTAAGGTTATGCAAAATTGAAGCCACTTACAGAGTTCCACGTAAGTATCGTTATTTTAATATTTAACGCCTGAACTGATGCCTAAAAAATCGACAAGCTAGAATCAAAACAGGAAACCAATAAAATTAGGTTTTAAGAAATAGTCTTATGGTGTGACGGTTTAATAGTTAAGCAAATAAAACTCTGTCCTTTACTACTTCCAAAAATTCTCCTTTCCCCTCTATAGGAAATAAGAATGTTTGATAGTGGTAAAAGACAGAATTTAAACAAATTAAATATAGGGGACAAAAATAAGAAATTAGGTATTCTTTTTCTCTAAAGGCAGTAAACCGTTTTGGTCCCTTACTAAAAACCGCATTTAAAACTTTTGTACCATTTCTTTTTTACCTCTAACCTATGCTGAATTCTTCGTTAATTTGCTGCCATTTTTACTTTTAAGCTTCCTGCTATTTTTCTTTTCTCTTTTATATAAAAATATGATATATTTTTAAATAAAAGACCTTATCTTTACTCAAAAGATTTAATTTATTCGGGGATCCGACGCGAATCGGTTAGTTGTGGTTAGTTACAACCATTATCAAGGGTCAGTTTTATATTTCAAAAAATTAAAATGTTGAAAACTTTTAAAAAAGCGGAAAAATAAAACTAAACTTAAATACTTTGGCACATGGTAAACCGCGTCAAAGGAACCAAAGGAATTTAACAAAATTTTACAGCACTGATTAAAGACTAAAATTTTTGGTAAAAAAAATAATTAAATCGATTTCAAAACAAGATTATATACAAATTAACCAATAAAAAAATTAAAAGTAGGAACAAAGTAAGGTAAGTTCCTACAATCTCTTTTGAGGTCGGTGCCATCAAAGTCAATAAATATTGTTTGTTAATATAGTGCATATAAAAAAAATAATATTATTTCACAATTTTTCGTTTTTTTTTTAAATTTAATTCTTTTTATAAATAACCTTTTTATGTAATAAAATATTAAAATTACAAAAAAATATTTTAAGTACATCCCTGTTCTTTTCGATACAAGAGGACGAACACTGGACGGTTATAAGGATCCTTTGTGGCGACACTACATACTACAAATTGCAATGTAGTGTTTCTAATTGCTAGTAAAAATATAAAAGTGTGACTAAACAGTAACGCTTAGAATTCATTGATAAAGTGCTTGAACAAGAACATTGACAAAAGATTGCGTTTTTGAGGTTTGGTATACAAGGCTCTCAAGTACGAGCCTTTCATAATAACTCTACATTCACATCATTTATTTCCTTACAGAAATTTTATGCTGATTAAAAAATAGGATGTGTTTAATATTTTGAAAAATTACCTATCGAGGGGCTTTAAGAATCTAGGCACCCAAGTTTGAACAACGTCATTCTTTAAAATTTTACCCTACTTAAAGGAAGGCTGTGAGCACATTCTAAAAAGTATTTTTAACTTACATTTAGAGATACTTTTTTTACATTCTGCATAACCTACTCTTGATAAAAACTAATTTTAAATAAAAGGCAATTTTTATTTAATAAAAAAAAGAAGTTCTAGTTGTAATAATTCAACTTTTTTTCCATCGTAAGATATTAACTTTAGAAAAATATATCGATAAAAAAATATTTTTCTACGAAAGTCGGAAAAGTTTGATTTTTAATGCACGCTAAATGTCATTTTATGACACAGGTGTTAAAAGTAATTACTTTTAGCACTTATGCTAAAAGTGATTTATTTTTAGCACACATAAGAAATTACAGAAATGTAATACTTACATCAAAATAAATTATTTATTTAATTAAAAGTACAATTACTGAAAATACAATTAGAATAAGAAACTCCATGGCCAATCTTATTTATTGTAACACAATTTACTTTGGTAAGATATGTCATCCACCAAAGTTTTGGACAAAATTTGATCAGGAATTTAGCGAGTCTTCTATATAACCCTTCGCTACTGTACTGGACTTCCATCCACCGTGTCTCTTAATTGTAGTAAGATTAGCACCAGAGTCCGCCAACAAACTAGCTGAGGAACGTCGGAAGCAATGTCCAGTGTAACGACGGGCATCAGGCAAATTTAGAAAATTGGCCTTTGGGCAGGCATTTTACCAAATGTGTTGATACCAACTAAGGTTTTGGCACATTTATTCTGTAAGCATCTTATAAAAACTCTTAAATGATTAATATTCTCTGGACGAAGGGCTATGTACTTTTTATAATAGTTCATATACAAGGAACCACTAATTACAAAGGTTCGTTACACATTAGTTTTTGTGTCTGGTATATGCGCAATTAGTAAAGTTTCCAAATCTTTGATGTTATTTAATGCCAATACACAGTTCTTCTTGAAGACAGGCTTTAAATACACCGAAAATTGCGGCTAATTTTTGCTTAAGATATATTTCATTCGGGGCTCCTGCGAGAAATTTGTCGATTTGTTTCTTGTCAATATTTTAGACTTTTTAGTTCGATGTCCTTTACCCTTCGCTTTAAAAAGGCAACTAGGTATGTCCTGATCATTTATGTTTATCATCGCCATGGAGTAATTTGACCAGAGCGTAGACGATTTCCATATTTTGAACTTTTTTTTCAAAGTATGCAAGGAGCACTTTTTCACTGGCATTCTTGCCACATTTTTCTGATCACACCATTTTAAGAAACGATTATATGTTATATTGTATGGTTGCTTTGACTTACCAGGCAATAATTTCCAAAGTATTTGGACTTTTAATGGTGTTTGCAAAAAACATAGTGTAGGATATACGTGCTAAAAGTGATTTTATTTTGTTTCGAAACTTTCTTTCTCACAAACTAAAATCTCACTTTTAGCACCTATATCAAAATAAAGTATTTAAAAAAAAAACAATATAATTTTTTCATTTTTTTTTTAAATTTTAAATCCAAACGCAATTAGGAACAGAAATACTTTTTTGCTACTCAGCTTACCTATCAAAAGACAATAGTTTCTATTTTTTAATACGACAACTATTTTTAAATAATATCTAACCTCAGCTTCTTCCAAAATAAAAATCCAAAATGTGTATTATTACTTATTGAAAAAAAAATATATCCCCAAAATATTGGAATAAAAAATGTGTTTTGGGTAAATTTTGATTTTTTTTTCTTTAAATTATCATTGAGGTTTACTCCTATATTTAATATATTTTTGTAGATACAGTTTCACTATAATTTTTTTTTGTATTTTTATAGTTTTTAAGCCATACAATTTTATAAGAAAGAACTAACTTAAAATAAAAAATAAATAAATAATTTTAAAAAATTAAGTAAAAATAAATTAAACACAATACTTTTTAGGCCAAAAGGTTTTTATTGGAGTAAGGCGACAGTTTAAGCTAAACCTCGTGGAGCAAAGCTTAAGTCTTTAAAATTTGGTAATCTGTCATAGTATGTCTACAACACAGTGTGTTTTCTCTATTGATGGTAAAGTATTTAATAATATCTTAAAATGTCTTAACATCATCAACATCGGTTTCAAAAGTATAAATATTTTAAAGATTGTATGTTTCGCGCTTAAAATTTAGGCTTAATTTTCAATCAGAGGTTTTTAGAGTTACCTATAAAGGAAAACATTTTGGAATAGAACCTATTACCGCAGAAGGTAATGCTACGTATTTTTTAGGATATTGTTTTGTTTTTTAATTACAATTTGTTCCAACCTATTATTTTCCAAAATATTAAAACGCATATTATTGCTACAAAATTTTAAAAGCACTGTTTTGATTTTAGAACGGCGCCGGCGCTAAATTTGTGGTCCATTTAAAATACTGCATCACAAATTAATAATAATAATAATAATAATTATAATAATAATAAAATAATCATTTATTTTTCCAGAGACATTTACAATAAATGTATGGATTTCGTCAATAGACACATAATAATATTACATTTTATAAATACAAACACCAAACCTGGCAGTACACTTGGCAGTATATACACACAAACTTTAAAAACCAACTTTAACAATAAGATATAAAAATTATAAAAAAATTACATTAAAAAATAATTAATCATTCCGAGAAATACTCATCCAAACTATAACTTTCCAAACTTATCAAGTAAGGTTTGATTTGTTTATTAAACTCGTGAAAATTTTTAGCATCTTTGATATATACGGGCAGTTTATTAAATACTTTAGTTCCCAAGTATTCTGACGACTTTTTTGTAACGTTTAATCGCCCGAATGGAACTCGCAGACTATCCCCTGATCGGGTGAAATGACTATGCACATCACTGGCTTCAGGTATTCTTGTCAAATTCAGAAAGATATATTTTAACAGTTCGTATATTAAAATCCCCGGAAGATTAAGTATACCCAGATCTTTAAACCGCGACCTGCAGCTTGTCCTCGGAGTGATTCCCAGAATGTATCTTAAAATGCGTTTCTGTACAGTGAAAACTGACTGAGCAGCCGGCGAAAAGCCCCAAAACACTATGCCATAATAAATACGTGATGCAATGTATGCATTATAAACTGAAAGAATTTCCCTAGTGGATACTACAGTTTTAAGATTTCTAATTAAATAACATAATTGATTTAATTTAGAGCAAAGTGAATTACAGTGTTCTTTCCAGTTAAGATTCTGATCCAAGGTCAAGCCTAAAAATTTGATAGAGTCTGATCTTGCAATACCATCATTGTTTATTTTAATATTAAGGTCCAAACGTTGTTTATTTTGCGGGACATGAAATCTAAGATATGTTGTCTTAGAGCTATTTAAATGCAAAGTATTTTCACAAAACCACTCATACAGTCTGCACATACCCGCATTACAGGAATCCTCCAGACCTCCGCCGGCAGGCGCCGATGTTATAAAAGTTGAATCATCCGCGTACAAAGACATTGACCAATCTGAATTTACCGCCGAGGTTATGTCATTAATATAACATATAAATAAGACGGGCCCCAAGACGGACCCCTGAGGAACTCCCATATCAATTTCAATAACATCAGAATGCCCCCCATCAGAGACTGACACAAACTGTCTTCTGTTTTTTAAAAAAGTGCACAGCCACCAATGCTAGACCTCTAACGCCATAGGACTCCATTTTACACAAAAGCAGCTCAAGGTCAACACAGTCAAATGCCCTGCAAAATATTCCAGCAGGGCACTCACCCGCCTCCAAGTGCTTTACCAATTCCCGATAAAGGTGGTGGATGCAGTCATTGTAGAACTATTTCTACGAAAACCGAACTGGTAGGGTGTGGCTCGAGTCTTTTTAAAAATGCATATTCAAATAGCTTGGAGAAAAGAGATATTAATGCAACAGGCCTATAATTCTCTACATTTAATGTATCTTCTTTTTTTAAAATGGGAATAATTTTATTTAATTTTAGGATTTGAGGAAATTTACCTTGTTGAAAGATAAGGTTTAGTATATATGTCAAGACACCAGCCAACGGTTCAATCACTCGCCTTAAAATTGCACCCGAAACTTCGTTAAATCCGTGCGAATATTTATTTTTAATTTTCGCCTTTACCAGGCATGTTAGTTTCCAACAAATAGCGATAAAAACAGGCTGTTCTTGACATAGTTGCAAGAGATGTTATACTTCTTTCTTGCACCTATTTTGTTAACAATTTTAAGCGGAGCATTTTTAAAAAAAGTATTAAAAATATTAGCGATATTTTTGGGATTTTTCTCCAAATACCCATTTATGGAAATCTCCGGATTGCTACGGTTTATTCTTTTCTTGATTATCTCGCCAACTACTCTACATGTTCCCTAACACTATTTTCTGCCTTTTCAATACGATCTCTAAAAAACGTTTTTTTTGTTGTATTAACCAAAATTCTATGACGGTTTTGGCCAGCCAATATTGGTTTTTAAGTACTGGTTGAAATTTACTAAGCTAATAAAGGTTTTTCAGCTGCACTGGACTGCTTTACTATATTATTAACCAGCTTTTTCTTGTGATTATGCGAAAAAAATTTTACTGGAAAGTTCTTGTTAAGTAGTACAAAAATATCTCATGAAATCTATTGAAAGCACTGTCTGTATCACCCTCCCAAGACAGCCTGCCAGTTCTCATTATCCAGGTCTTGGTAAAAGGCCTTATAATTTTGATCAGAAAAACATCTCTTAGTGACATTTCTTGGCCCATCCAAAGCAAGTAAATTACCCAATTTTATGTTAATGGATCTGTGATCTGAGATATTATTATCTGAGACGACACAATCCAATTCAATACCAGAATAGACATGGTCAAGGGTGTAGCACTGGTGGACATTAGAGCACTATTTGCAAGATTATAGCTACTTAAAATATCACATAAGATGCTATAGAAACGACTGTCCCTTTCAAAATCTATATTAAAATCTCCATTTAAAATTATTTCCCGATATGGACTATAAATATTGTCTTAAACTAATACAAGCTTATCACAGAAATTGACAAAATCGCAACCTGGTGCACGGTATATGGTTAAAATAACCAGTTCTGTGGTATTTGAGTCCTTAAACCATAATAGAAAAAAATATAATGATCCGTACTGGTACCAGTACCGGCCCGTTCAACAATCAATTTTGTATAAAGATGGGAAGTTTGCGGTAAAGGCAGATAAAGATGTATTATCTTAATTAAAGAGTTCATATAAGGAATTTTGTCTACGACTGTTGCGAGTAAACTACCTTAAGAATAAAAAATATTTCCTAATGCATTATTATAGTTATATAGGTTTACACCAGCTCTTTTTCTCGTTAATATAAACTCATAATACCAGCCATTTTTATGGTATTAATATCGAAGCAAAAAGGTATTTTATGGGTTAATAAAGTTCATTTTAAAGCCTTTTTGGCTAACCCTACGGCCAGCTGAATTTATGAGTTTTTAATTTGGCACTTAGTAAATGGTTATTGTTTGGTTTCAGGTTATATTGTTTATTAAAACGTAATAAAATAACGAGGCACATTAAGTTTTAAGAATAATAATTTAACAATACAATATTTAAATTATTATTTTATTAAATTGTTAATCTATAGTTGTTCAAAAAAATTGATATTTTAAAGAATATAATTTTGTTTTTAAGTCTAAGTATACAGGGTGTTACAGAATGTTGTGAGGAATGTTTAAGGGTGGATTCTACATCTAAAATGTGAAAAAAACTTTATATAAACATGGGTCCGGAAATGCTCCGGTTTATGATACAGGGTGGTAAAACGTTTTCATCTTTAATTATTTATTTTACATCTATTGAAAATCCGTTGAGGTATTAGGATGAGTTTTGGTATACGCAAATGTATCATTAAAGGACACATTTACATGTACAAAATTATTTTTGGAAGCACTTATTAGAGCTTACTAGATCTCCGTTTTTTAATTACCATAACGAAAAAGGCTTATTGATTACAGATTACCAAAATAATTTTTATTTCCTACAGGTACTTTTTAAACAGGTCTAATCTGTTTTTAAGAAAACCACACAAACTTTTGCAAAAACAAGTGGCGTGCAGTTTAATTGTAAAATAATAATTAAACACCTTGCATTATGAAAACGGAGTATTTTCGGACTCATGTTTATATAAACTTTTTTACATTTTTATATGTAGATTACGCCCTTAAATTTTTGTTACAACATTCTGTATATGCATAGAAGAAGAGATAGAAGTCCGATAGGTTATAATACAGATATACAAAATTACTTTGTTACGTACAAAATCAAATTTGGCAGCTAACGTTGTGAACATACCGCAAGGTAGCATTATAGGCCCAATTTTATTTTTAATTTATATGAATGACCTTAATTCAATAATTGATCACCACGATTATGCAATAACAAGCTTCGCAGATGACACAAACTTACTTATAGGGAAAAAAGACGTTCAAAAACTGGTCGAAAACACCAATACATTATTTTTAAAGGCAAAACGATGGTTTGAAATAAATAAACTAGTCATAAATGAGAAAAAAACAAACATTATAACGTTTAGCACAAACAGAACAAATAAAGAAAAACCCTCTCAGATCTTTATTAATAACAATGACATTGAAACAGTGAGTCAAGCAAAGTTTTTAGGTATTGTGATCGACGAGTTCTTGAAATGGTCACCACATTGAAATGCTATAAAAAAAAAAAAATTAACCCAAACCTGTTATGCAATCCCAGTAACAAGTAACTATCTTAATGAAAGTGTTCTTAAAATCATGTACTTTGCCAACTTTGAGTCCTTACTTAGATATGGGAAGAAATTAATAAAATCATTAGTATTTTAATCAATTATTTCAGATAAAAAGATTAATTTAGTATCCTTTATTCATTTATCAGGTTTTTGGAATTGATTTTTAACTAACCATCAATAAAAGTAAACAATTTTAGAAAAATATTTTGATTTTGGGTAATTTAAACTCTATTTATTATTATTTTTTGTTCTCACAAGTCACTTGCTGTTAAAAAATTATAAATTTCTTGAATTGTTTGCTAATTTTTATATTGGCACGTAATAAAAACACTAATAATTCTAGGATAAGACTTTAATTTTTTAAATAAGTCAATTTTTTTCATTTATTATTTTTTGGGAAAATGGGTCTAATGCAGAGTCAATTTTTAAAATTCAGAAAAGAGTGTTAAGAATAATTTTTAAAATGAAATTTCGGGAAACTTGTAGAGGAATTTTTAAAGCAAAAGGGCTTTTAACTACGTATGGATTGTACCTGCACGAAGGTTTGTTGTATTTATTTAAAAACAAGGTGTCGTTTCTTGTTAATAACACTAATACAATGTATACTACCAGAACTGTAGATATTAACTACCCCATTCATAGATTGAGTATGACGGAAAAAAACCCATCATATATTATATGTGTATAAGAATTTTTAATAAACTACCACAGAATATCAAAAATATCCAAACTTTTAAGCAATTTAAAAACAAAACAAGATATTTATTATTAAATCTATAACCATATACTTTAGAGGATTATTTTAATATGTAATTGTATTACCTTAGTTATGTAAATATCTGTGACGTCATTTTATTTTGTGTTCCTATGATACCTATGTAAATATGTATTATGTAGACAGAATCTGAAATAAAGTTATATTCTATTTTATTCTATTCTATACGTAACATAAAATAAAAAAAATAAAGTAAGGGGTTTAAATATGAAAAAAATAAAGGATAAAACTGTTAAGAATTTATTTTTCGGCTTATTAACTAAATTTTTAAAAAATAAGAATTTTTGAGAAATTGTATTTTTATCGATATACTATATTCATAAATTATAAATTTTCTTTTTCGTGACTACAAATCATTTTAGTAGCAGTCAATACAATGTTTTAAATAAAAAAAAATTGTTTCCAAGCACTACATTTAAAAGCAAATGCAAGATAGCGACACTTGAAATACGTTTTACAAATAGATTGGTTTTTAGAGTTAATCACTGTTTTCATAACATAAATTATTTTTGGAAATTTTACCTTGCGTGGTATTCGGAAAGAAAATTTTACACCAAATTGTATATACTTATTGTAGTTATACGAAAGCACCTATAGGACTTTTCGCAGTATATTCTTTTATTTTACATAAGCTTTAAATTGCTACATGTGGTAAAAAATTACCTCTTTTAGTGTGTATTTTAGTTTTTTATGCCTTCATCTCATATGGCGCGGCATGCATAATAAGCGCCAGCAAACATATTTGCAAGCCATATTTTTTTGTAGTGTTTACCATAGCTCCATAGCATTATATTTCATAATATTTTTAAATGTTTAACTTCTATTGGTAAAATTATAATTTTATTTTATGTCAAAATAAAATTTGTCCAAAAATATCCACTAGAATTTGCTGCTGGTTACCCACAGTGGAGAAAAAAATTCCAATAAAATACATGCATGATAACCTATTAAAAATAGTAGTTTTTAACAAGTGCGACAAATGATATGTTTCCGTACGCGTATGCCGCAAATGCAACCACTCAAGTGCAGGAAAGACACGGAATTTCCGCAAAGAGTTGAAAAACTATTATTTCCAGGACTCCATTAAAAAAAAAACTTACTTTTGAACATTTATTATTTTAGTAACATGAAATATAACAAAGCAACAATACATTTTTAACTAAGGTATTAATAGTAATATTAATATTAAATATGCAACCAATATGCAACAATACCGCTTCTTTTACGCTTTTAATTTGCTTTATCCTGCTTATACCTTTTTTTTTATTTACTTGGTAACAGGTTCATATCCACCTCATTGGCCGTCTTTACAATATCTTTAGGAGAAATCCATTATTGGACTTGTTTATTTCATACTATCTGGTAGAACTTCGATAACATTATTAATTTGAGTCCGGTAGGTTAGTCATTACAGTATCAGAGCCGGTAAGTGTCGCTAAGCAATCGAACTGTTTCATTTTTATAAATCAAATTAATTATTTAAAATGTGCCAACATGACATTTTCTCTTACTGGTTGACTGTTAACACAGGAAAAAAAAGTAATGCCATTTTTAGAATATAATGTGACTTTTTGATTTTTGAAATTAAAAAACGATACAAAACGAGCTTACAGTATTAAATAAAATAAACTACGATACACGTCCCGTAGTATTTGTTAAAGTTGCGATGTAAATAATGCAGAACAAAATCTGGTTTGATTGTAATTAGACTTAATATTTTAAAAATTGTACAGAAACTTCAAAATATTTTTTTAAATTGCATATTAAAAAAAATACGACACGGAAGATTTAATATAAGCATCCAAATTGGTAGATATGTTATTAAGAAGTAATCCAATTTATTATTAAGCCAATCCGATACAACATGAAGTCTTAATATAGATATTATACTTTTCGTATTAGTGCAGGAAAAATTACTTTTTCGCACTAGTACAAAAAAGTGACATTTTGCGAACTAAAATAAGTGCACGAAAGTACACAAATAGGCATGGTCGTAAAAAAACATTTTTGATTGGTTAAAAAGTTCTGGTGAGAATTTTTTTTATACAGTGTGTCCCACGACGAACCGACGCGGTCGATTTCTCAAAAACTTTGCAACGGAAAATTTTGAAAATTTGGCAGTTAACTAATATCGATGCTAACTTCCCTATTTTTAATGGAACACCCTATATATTATTGCATTGTTGGATTTCTCAGAAAATTCTAACTATATTTCGTTATTGCTATACCTAAGTCTTACCGTTTTCGTGATATCTTGAATTTTATGAGTGAATGTCCATGCCTTTTTTTCGCCGCGTCCCGCCGTCATGGCCCACTAATAACAAAATTAAAGAGCCGTATAGCACTTTTACAATACAAAATGTTAAATTGTCAATTATTTCAAAAACTATGCATTTTCGGAATAGACCACTTAATACAAAGTTACCTTATTTTTTAATGCTAAATACGATAAAAATATAAAAGTAGGGGGCTTTTATTTAAAAAAAAATGACTTTTTACGTTTTTTATCAGTTAATTTTTGTACTTAATTTTTAGTCACCCTGTATTAATTTACACCTAAAATATTCACACAATATACAAATTTGAGCCTCTTTTTACAAGGAATTTAACTCAAATTAAATAATAGAGTATAGCGTATAGGAAAAATTTCTCCTTATTTTGGGGTCTGCAAACGTCATTTTTGACATAAAATTCAAGATATGTCAAAAACGGTTAGACTTAGGTATAACATATTATACACGAAATATAGTTAGAATTTTCTGGGGAATCTAAAAATGCAATAATATATAGAGTATTCCATTAAAAATAAGAAAGTTAGCATCGATTTTTGATATAGCCGGAAGTGCCACCATCTTGAAAATATTTCAGACGAGTTGCTCTGCCAAATTTTCACAATTATCCGTTGCTAAGTTTTTGAGAAATATCGACCACGTCGGTTCGTCGTGGGACACCCTGTATATTGAAACACTCTTTATCTAGGTAATTAGCTTTAAAACATGGAAAAAAACAAAATCGAAATCAATTATAAAAAAACCATCATATGTATAAGTCACAAAATAAAAGGAATAAAAAGTAAGGCCACAGTAATATAATCTGCGGTTAATATCATGTATTATGCATTCATATATTCACTAATATTTTTTAAGCACAATGGCAACACAATTAAATATCTACCCAACATTATTTGAGAAGTTATAACAGTAACGGACGCATTCTAAAATCATTTTATTGTCTAAATGTCTGTATGATGGGGTTGCAACCCCTCAGGGTTCCACTCATCGTTGGTCGAATCTCGGACGGGAGTCTTTAATCAGCAGCATATGGGTGGAGCATATCAGTGGAGTACTCAGTGGATTAATAATTGACAGTTTGTAGGTTTTAAAACAAAAAAATATATCCTTACCATATTTATTATTACATGGGTACTTTAGTTTACATTAAGACATAATGTGGTTAATAAACTTTTCTGGGATATATAAATTAAAGAAAAAAAGAGATAAGGAGACCACAGAGGAAGCTCAATCAACCTAAAATAATTTCCGAATAAATTCTACTTTGGAAAAATATAGCAAAACATTATGTGACAAACCTAGCAAATTTTCTTAAATCCCAATTTCTAAAAGTAAATGCCATTTTTGTGAAAATATAATAATATTAAAATTCATAGGAAAAGTTAGAAATTCGCAACTGCAAGTTTGCATTACCCTGATTTAAATATATGAAAATATTCTTTTTTTATAATATTGATTTTTTATAGGTATTTGGCGTTTCTTATTTGCCATTATCACATAAGTATTAAAGCATTTTGTAGGTTTAGTTTTAAAATGTTTTCATCGTTTTAAACTTCAATTTAATCTGGAGGTTTAAAAAGTACTAAGTTTAACTTAGACCTACAATACGATTTTTCTAATGGATCATCAAACCTGATATTAACAAAATCTCGGAGATTAAAGTGTTTAAAACAGCATAGGAACATAAAAAGCATTGAAATACGTGCTTAAAAGATAAAAAGATATTAATTTGGCGCGTGTATGGGAAAAATGAGATAAGGGAAAATATGTGATAATTGAGTTGAAATGTAAATTAACCAATAATGTAGATATTTTTTCTTTACATTTTCTTTTAAAACATATCAGCAACTCTGGGGTCCAGAGTCTTGCTTGCAAGACTCTTGACCCCAATAATAGTTTACTCTAGCTGCAAATTTAAGTTTCTTATTTTAAAAATTTTTTTTTAATTGGGGTTCAGAGACTTGCAATGATTTGTTTTTTTTCGCAAATAAAGCGAGATGGGAAATAATGTCAAAAGAGTTGCATTTTTAGTTGCTTAATCTAAAAAAATATAAAATGACATAGAAAGGCAGTGGTATACATTTTTTCAAAATTAGTTTTGAAAAGAGGTCCCCTGCGATGCCGCTGGATTTAATAATTTATAATTATTAAGGCCAAATATTAAGGCCTAAATGAGTCCCTTATTATAAAAAATAAGACTAACAAATTTCAAGAAAATCAGCCAAAGAGTACATATCAATAGAGTTGCCGCGAGACGAGACGAGACGAGATAAAGCTTTGTCTCGTCGACGAGATGAGACGAAATTTCGAGATAATATATTTCGAGACGAGACGAGACAAGGGTCGAGACGAGACGAGACAATTGTTTGTCTCGTCCCGTCTCGTTTTGTCTCGTTTATCTCGAGTTGTTTTGTTTTTTTTTATTTAATTAATTTCAATATAAAGTGCATTAGTAATGTATAGGCTAATTTCAATAAAAATTAGTTCGAAAGTTTAAGAAAAATGCTTGGACCCGTCGATTTTATTTTTAGGTACATGTTACACATTTTTTAAACTAATTTTTATGTCTGCACAGTGCACAAAGTGGTAATAAAAAGCCATATTTTTTAAATGGAACACACACATTTTATCATTACATTATTAATTCCAATGTTTAATTTTAGAAATGTTCATTCTCAATTTTTTTTACCAATTTTTAACTTTTTCCATAATTAAGTATACCCAAACTATCCTAAATGGCAATATTCTTATACCTTCGTAACTTTCTGGGTATAGAATATGAAGTAGGTATAGGAATTTCTAGAATTGAATAAATAGAATCCAAAACTGTAAAAATATGAGTAGGTATAAGTATTCTCTATTTTAAGTTAAAAAAAATACTTTTGTAGCACCCTAATACTTTATGGACGTGCCCTATCAAGTTAAAAAAATATCGTTAAAATTTAACATACTATTTAACCATATACTTAATACTTACATAAGCACATTATCTACAAATCTTATATTCAAGGCATTAAATTACTTACTCCTCGCTATCGTTGACTCACCCTGTACACTATATACCTACAAACTAATTGCAAAATTTGCTGCAAACTGGTATGTATTTTAAGGAGGATGCATTGTTTTTAGTTTAAATTAAAACTTTTTAAAACATAATAGCGGCATATCCTCAACTGCATAGGCACTTAATAAAAAACATTTGAAATAAACCGTAGAAGCAAAATACGTAAAAAAATACGGGCTGTCCCATTTATGATGTATCTCTTTTTTGGAACACCATGTATAAATGCTTATATTTTTTTATAACACGCCTTGTAAAATAAAAGTTGACGTGATTGACCTGTTTTTAAAATTGTGCAGTTTTCTTAAAAAATTGGTGATTTCAGACTTAACGGACACTCATAATATGCAACTAAAAATAAAATAAAGAACCTAGAAATTTGTTTTTTTTTATTTAAAATTAAAATATAGAACATATAAGTGACATAAAAATGTTCACAAAATAGAAAAAAAAAATCTAAGAGATAATGGAACATAAGTCATAAACTTTATTACAAAACACTGGTAAAATGTTTTCTAGAAATTTTTCTTATAATTATACAGGGTGTTTGAGCAATAGTTTTAAAATCTTTAACAGCAGTTAGATCTTGCAAAAAAGTCTATATAAACATAAGTCCGGATATGCATCGTTTCGAAATTGGAAATACGCAGGGTCCTAAAATTAAAAAGAAGCTTTAATTGTACATAACTTTTTAAAACAATTATTTTGATAAAACAACTTAAAATACAACTTTTTCGTAATTTCAGTTTTTTTCGAGAGACAAAGTAAAACTCCTACTCTTCAAAAGGGTACAAGAAAAGAATCGGTTTTAATTTTTTTTCTTGAAAGTAAAGCAAAATTTAAAAAAATCAAGAGACAAAATAGTTGTATTTTAAGTTGTTTTATGGGGGGTAATACCACGAGTGCTTAAAAATTACCGATAATTTTTCACGATAGCGTGTTTTCTCATAATTTTACGAGTCAGAGGGACGAGTGAAATTTTTAAAGAAAACACGCATGAGTAAAAAATTATCTGGTTAGTTTTAAAGCACGAGCGGTATTTAGGGAGAATATTTCACGAATCAAAAACGTAGATTAAGTTAATTAACTAAAAATTAGATATTAATTTAACAAACAGTCATTATTTTTAAAAATTTGTATTGTCAATTGACAGTAAGTGGAAAAACCACGTTGCCTAGACGACGTGGAATTTCCGTTGTAATGTTTCCATAATACCACTTCTCTTATGGGAAAATATGTACATGAGTGAAATATTCAAAATAATTAAAAAATAATAAAACCACAGGGTGATATACTTTTTAAAGCAATTAATTTTAGCTTCTTTTTTTAACACCCTGTATTTCTAGAAACTTATTTTTGCAAGATCCAACTGCTGTCAAAGTTTGTAACTCTAAATCTTAAACAACCTGTATAATTCTTAAGAACTAGAAATATATTGTTAGAGTCATTAAAATTTTTCGAGATGTCTCGTCTCGTCTCGTCTCGAGCTTGTCTCGAAGGATTTTATCTCGTCTCGTCTCGTCTCGAAACTCGAGACAAAATGCTCTCGGGACGAGACAAAATGGCTTCGAGACGAGACGAGACGAGAAGTCTCGTATCTCGTGTCTCGCGGCAACTCTACATATTAATAATTACAAAAAACCTTTTAAAAAAAATGATGTATTTTGGGAACTTTTCAATTTCAGACTCATTTATAAAAACTTTTTTTATATTTTTCAATGGGAAATGACCACCTGAAATGTTAGATTGTAGGTTTTCAAAGAAAGTAAAATGAAAACTATTATTTTGGGATTTAACCTGTTTATTTAAAAACAGTGAACAGTTCAAGTCGAAACGCAGAGCGAACAACATGACTTGAAATTGCCTAATGTAGTTTCGGCAAAACGTTGTGAAAACAAATTTTTATATAAACGGATTAATTTTGGTATATATATATATATATATATATATTATATATATATATATATATATATATATATATATATATATATATATATATATATATATATATATATATATATATATATATATATATATATATATATATATATATATAATAAATATTATATAAATTCTATAATAATATATATATATATATATAATATATACATATATATATATATATAATATATATATATATATATATATATATATATATATATATATTTAAAAACACGTTTCAATAAAAGCCGGCACTGGCAAAATCTCTAAACTAACCACCCAGATAATGATAACATATGGGAGGGACTTTTTTAACGAGAATAATGATACAACAAGAGGCTCGAGCGGCATATGATGTTAACAAGATAAAAAAACAAACTCAATTCGTCTGCTGACAGTATCTAATTTGGACAAATGAAGATCTATTTGATTCTTTATGAAAACCTGATGAAAAGGCTTTAATAAAGCTAACTTACTATAGACCCAATTACATATTTCTTTTTTACGGCTCTAATGAACCACGTTTTATATTGTAAAAAACAAAAGTTGATACTTTTTAAACACCATTTTTTGTGAATTATTTGAGCCTGCGAATAAAATTAAAAAAGCAATTTTTGCTAAACAATAGATTAGCTTAATTTTCTCAATAGATAGTATAATAGCTGATCGTCACACCATTATTTATAAACGGCATTTTCTACATAACTTTAAAACTGCTCTAGTGAAAAAATTTAATTAAATGCTAATTTATTTAAATAATATTTTTTATTACCTTTGTTTTTACACCACTCTTGTTGATAACACAGGTCCACAAAACAAATGGTGTGTGCTGGGTGCCTGAATAGAATTTTCTGGTGTATTTTTTTTTCGCTGAACACGAATCTGTAGTCAAATTTGGGGGTCAAACGGCAAAAAATCGAGAAAAACTCAAAAAACCAATACGGTACATTTACCGGCAGAAACCTGCTACCACGGAATGTTTGGACTACTACTATATAAACTATAAGAGATATAAAAATTTATATTTATATTTTATATAAAAATCTATGTAAACATTTTTGATAAGATAAATGATAAAGAAGATACAATTAAAAATGTAATTTTTACAAAAAAGTTCGGTCCAAAATAGTGAAAAAAAAATTATTGTGATTTTTAGAGTTTTTTTATTATAAATCATTTACTTTACCTAGTTAAATCCCAAATGCCTTAAAATTTTCAGAAAAAATTTAAAAATAATAAAAATTTCCGGGGGTATACCCTAAAAAATTCCTGAGAATTCAGTTTTTTGATTAAAGCTCGAAAAAGATTGCATTAGGACAAAAAGGTTATATAAGTTAAAATAAAGGTCTTGTAAAAATACAAAGTTTATGTAGTATAAAGTTTTGTGTATCTTTTATGGTTTTTAAGATATTAAGGTTTTAAATTTTTTAAAAATTGTTAATATCTGAAATTATTCCTTTTTTCGATGTTTTGCTATTTGACCACCAATTTTGACTTCAGATTCATGATCAGTGGAAAAAATAAGCTAGAAAATCTTATTCCGGCACTCAACAGCCACCACTTTTTTTGTGGACCTGTGTAATGACTTAACAAACTAACAAAAGGAAAGTTTTATATTTGCTAAAGTACTTTATTTAAGTTCTTTGATTATCCTTTAATCCTTTTGGAAGGAAGATTTGGCAACAGCGTGAATAAATAATTATTATTGATCTTTAAACCTGTGAATTTTACCCCGTATTCAATTTAACATAAAACATTTATTGGAAAATGGCAAATAAAATTTTTATATTGCCAATAAGCTGAAATATCTAATGCCGTCCATAACATTTTATTGCATCGCAAGCCGCTTATTAGGCTAATAGAAACCAATAAAATAATATAAAATGGTGATGATATACAGCTTAAGTTTCAGGTTTTATTGTTGTATTTAAATGGATTTAGTTTATGAAAGTGATAACAAATTTTACCTACTTTTATTTCTTAAAATCTCGCGACTATATTATCCAGTCATATTAGGGGTTTTACTTCGAAATTGGAGATAGTCAGCTAAAAACTTGTATAAACCTTTATTTTGACACCCTGACACTTGTCTCTAAACCTAGTTATCGTAGGGTGGCCGCTACTACAGATATCTAAGGTTGAAAGTCAAAAATAGATTTCATGCACATTTTTTGGAAATATCTTATTCCATCGGAGTATGATGGTTTTTAAAATTTTAGCAATGGACTTGCAATTGTTAAAGTTAACAACGGTTTAGAATTTTTAACAAAATGTCAAATTTTGACAGGTTGCCTACTAAAATCATTGAACAACACTGACAATGACGTTTTGTTGAACATTCTAAACCGTTGTTAACTTTTAACAATTGCAAAGTCCATTGCTAAATTTAACAACGCGATCATTACTCGGCCGTAAGTGTTTTATGCTATTTGTATTTATTATAAATATTATAGATAATTAAAATCTATACAAATTTTGTTTAAAAAGTTTTTATATATTGAACAGTTTTCCCAATAGAGGGGAGAGAGCGCGCAGTATTTAACTATTTAGAGTTTTAGGGTATCATTTAAAATCAACCGGTAGTCCCGATTAAAAACAGGTCGTATAAGGTCTATAAATTATTGATAAATATATAATCCCAAATAATTTGCATTTTTATTAACTAATACATTATATTTGTTAATTTTTCTTATTAATTGAGTATCTATTCATTTAATAACACTTACCTACTCGTGTAATTAAAAAGTAATTAAGGAAACACTTTTCTTAAATTTTAAGTAAAAATAATTAAATACATCTTCTTTAATAACGTTGGAAATTATACTTGGGAGTATGGACCTCTATTACACACGAATGGCAAGGCAAAAGCTTGCATGCCAATTTCAATGTAATAGAGAAGGATACATATGGTATGGCCCCAGATTGAAAAAGAACGACAACAATTTACCCTATTCCACTTCAAATACGACGACGGTCGATGGCGATTCGTTAGCATATTGATAAATTGAAACATGAAAAAACTGCAGTTATAATAGAAAAAAATATAGATTTACTTCTTATTTTAATAGGGTGTATCCTATTCCATCAACAAGAAATTTTATTTAAAAAGTTGGCAAAGGAAATGTAGAAACTGAAAATATACTATTCCGAAAGTTTTGATAAATATCCTCGTTCTAAAAAAACATTTTGTTTCTGCACGCAGTAAGTGGCTGTGACATGACTTCTGCACTCTTTAAAAAAGGGAAAACAACTTTTTTAAGAACACTCGAGAAACTGCCGAATTTGAAACAATTTGTTGCAGCATTTAAAGAACAAAACTGCCCGGTTTAAAAATTACTTGAGAATGGAGTGCAAACCTTGCTGGCAATCTATAATGCTTTAAAATTTGAGGACAGTATCGATCGTCTTCGCTATGCACAGCTCATCAAGTTAACAAAACTGAATAAACCTATGCAGTTATCAAATCTTTCACCGAGTTCAGCAGCTCACCAACATATCAACCGTGTTTATTATCAAGTTCAGACTTGATTAGGGTATAATTTAGAACCCTAGAATTTGGGGTTGGATAATGCGTGATGAATTCCTGGAACCTATTACGACAATTTTACCACCAACTCCAGAGAAATTGCTTAATACAATACTCTGCAACTGCAAGAATGGTTGTGATTAACATAAAGAAAAGCAGAGTTGCAGTGCTCTTTAGCTTGCGGCCAGTGTAATGGGCAAGCTTATCTCAATGCTTTACCATATTGGAGTGATGTCAATAAAAACGGTACCTTTGACCCCGAAATCCTGGAAAAACTGACGACAAATGTCGTTGAAGACGAGAACAAAGAGGAATTTGAAATTTTACAGCGACTGGAAGACGATGATGAAGAAGAAGAAAAAAATTGAAATTAGAACTTCTAGTTCCTATAACATATTATTTAATTATTTTTAAATTTACCGTTCATAAACGTATGGGACGGTATTTTTTAACAAAAACATTAATTAAAAATTTAATTATTTTTTTTGTTTAAAAGTAATTAGTATAAATTAAACTAGAATTAAAAAATAATTAAAGTATTTAACTTTTAATTAACAAGCAGGTATGTGTTATTAAATAAATAGATACTTAATTAATAAAAAAAATAAATATGACGTATTAGTTAATAAAAAATGCAAATTATTTAAAATTATATATTTATTAATAAAATTTATAGACTTTGAACGGCATGTTTAATCGGGACTACCACTAACACTGCACGTTCTCTGCCCTCCATCGGGAATGTTTAAAATAAAATAAACAAAAGTTGTAGAAATTTAATCTCTGCAAATTTATATAATATAAAAGCATAAATACCTCAAATATTTTTATAAAAGTGCAAATTATTCCCTTTTAACCTATAAGTAGTTTTACAATATGCAAAAAAAAAGGTTTAACTGCTTTTATTAGATATTCTGTAATATGAAAATTGATGATCAATAACTCTTAAAGTTTCTCATTTCTTGACACCGTTTTTCAAAAGTTGGGAATTAATAATTAACACAGGAAAAAAAGTTGTGCATATTTTCGGACTAAAATTTTAAATGGTTGCTAAATTATTTTAGTAAAGTACAAATATGAACTTAAATTGGGATCAAACAGTAAAAATTAAAAAAAAACAACGGTACATTTACCGGCAAGAAACCTATAATGAATGTTGACTTGATATAGAGCTACAAAAAATTTTATAAAACAAGCTTTTTAAATTGTCTATATAAAAAGTTATATAAACATTTTTAATAAGATAAACAATAAGGAAATATTAACGAAAATAAAAATGTAATTTTCACAAAAAATTTCAGTCCAAAATAGGTAAAGATTTTTTTTTATTAATATGATTTTGGTTTTTTTTATAATTAATTATTTATTTACTTAAATTTGCAAAAAAAAATTAAAATTAAAAAAATATATAATTTTCACAATTTTTTCTAAAGGTATACCTTGAAAAAATCCTAAAAATTCGGTTTTTTTGATTATAACTCGAAAAATATTGCATTTTGACAAAAAGATTATATAATTTAAATTAAAGGCCTTGTAAAAATACATTAATTATGTTTTGTAAGGTTGCGTGTATCTTTTAAAGGTTTTAAGATATTAAAGTTTTTAATTAAAAAAAAAATCTTTAATACCTGATTTATGCCTTTTCTTAATTTTTTTGCTGTTTGACCCCCAATTTTGACTTCAGATTCGTGTTCAGCGAAAAAATACGCCAGAAAATCCTAGTTCGACACCCAGCACAGACAACATTTTTTTATGGGCCTGTGTTATTATTCCAAAGAGTGCCGTTGTCTTTTATAGATCTATTAAAGGACAGAAAGGGTTTTCTTACCACAACTTGATAAATGCAGAATTTCAGGAAACTAAATATCTTTTGCAAGAGTTGCCGGTACAGGAAAAAACTAAAATAAAGTAAAAATTATAAGAATAATTCAAGCAGATCAATCTTATGCCATCTTCTCTTGGTACTAAAAAATCGACGGGGATAGATGGCATACCAGTAATCGTCTAAATGTGCCCCTGAGCCACCTATCTTAACTTATCCCTTTCCTATTTATTATGAAACGGCATTTTCCCGGAAAGCTGGAAGACTGCACGTGAGCAATCTGTTCCCAAGAAAGGATTTAAAACTCCCAACTTAGACCTATATCTCTTTTTTTAATTCTTTAAAAGTAATAAAAAAAAATCATAAATAACCAAACCTTAAAGTATTAAAAAAACGAATTTAGTCACAAAAAATCTAGAGCGGTTCATTATTCCTTTGACTCACACTACTGAAACAAGTCTTGGTGAATCTTAGATCGTTACTCATGAAATATCTAAAGCTTTTGACCAGATCTGATATAATCTGCTCCTTTACAATTTTTGTTTATACGATCTTCCATCTAAATTTTCTTTCTGGCTCTCTAGTTTCTTTTTAAACGACGTTTATAAATTACACAGCCCCACAAAAAAAGTTGAAGGTCCGAAAGACTTGAACTTGGTATCTTTATGTTATTGGGGTCGCTAAATCCGAATCCGGGGTCAGTTTAACTCCATCGGGTTGGGGTCAAGTATATTAACGATTTACTTTCTTGCATAATCAATTTTATTCATAGTTTTGCTGACGATAGTACTGTTTACGTAAATATTCAGTTTCTTAAGCCAGTCTCTAAGTGTGAGTTGAAATACAAGGTTAGGGTACTGCAAAATTAACTTTTATCATTTTGTTTCCTACTATTTTACTTTGAGCAGTTTGTTTTGACTTGTTCCCGATCCCATCTTCATAAACTAGTTTTAGTATTAATTTTCATCTAAAATTATTTTCTGGATATATTTAATAAATAATTGTATAGTAGTATTAGTGCACTTTCGTAGTAAATTTAAGTAATTAATACTTTTTTCGCAGAGACATAAACCATTAAAAAAAGTCAATAGTCACCAACAAAATATTATGTGGGATATTAAATGGAATAAATCTATGTAAATAATTATTTTCCACTTTTAAGGCAAGTTAAAAATATTAAGGCTTAATTAGAAATAAAATTTAAAATTACCATTAAATGCCCATTTATTTCCAGCCAAAGAGACTAAAATATTAAAACACACGAGGCAAGTAAGTAAAAAAACTTCAATATAGAAAATAGTAGTAAAAGTGAAAATAGTGTTTAATAATTGGCTAGTTATTATTTAAAAAACTGCTGCAATTAGTTTAATACAACGCAAAGTGTAAAAAAGTTAACAAACTTCAAAGTAAGGTATCATTTAACGTTTAATCTTATTCCAGAATTAGAGATTGGAGCCTACTTCTGCTTTTTTCTGAGACCCTTCCAATTAATAACTTTTTTTATGCCCTTTTGCACGAATTGACGTGACCCTCCCCTAAAACGTTTGTGTTAAGATGGATATTTACAAGGAATCGGAAATGTTTTATTTTGATTTTTATATTACCTTATGGGCAAAAAGTTAGAATATTTAAAACAAAAAAGTCTTCCTAACCTAGAAAACATTATTTCCAAAATACTTACCATTCATTTTTAAAACCTTTAAACTTACTCGTATTAACATTTATTAAAAAAAAAACATGTTTAATTTTAGTTGTAAAAAGTTAATTTTATTGGATCCTATTTCTACTTAATCGTAACAAATTGCTAACCAATAAATATAAAAATGGCAAATGAAAGTCCAAAGCGATCAATATGTCAGCATGCCTAAACGGTTTTATAACTCTTTATACGGGGTTTAACTAGCTTTTTACGGTAATGGAAACTACAAAAATAAAATAAACGGGTAATGGTGGCATAACTTTAACGGTAATATTTTTGCCTCATGTTCCTTTTCACCTTTATTTTTAAATTGCACCAGTGCACCCATAAAATTTGATTTTATTGGTACACATTTATGGGACAGTAAAAAATTCTGATTTAATCAAAAATGTAGAACCAAATATTCCTTTTACCTATACGTTCTTGTAGTGGATATAGATAAATGTTTATTCTCATTAATATTTTTGTTGATTGTTTTAATATTTTACTGAAACATATCCCACTAAACTAAGTAAGTAATTATTTATTCGTACATTTTCATATAATAGCTCAAAATTAAAAACTTAATTTGTTCCACTAATGAAACCAAATTAAAAAATGACATTTTTGTTTCTATTATTAAAGTGGCAATTAAATAAAGCTTGAAAAGCCATGTGTTGTTAGGTTATTGTTTGTTATAAGAGTTAGTTTATTTATAAAAAAGTAAACGCTAAAAAGCGTAAAAATAAAAAAATAATAAAAAATTTCAGACAGTTTTACGTGGAGGTTTATTCTAATTTTCTCTCAATAATTTCTCGCATTTATAACAAAAAATTTATATTTTTAAATTTGTAAACTTTTTCATCAAAGTTTACAAATTTAAAAAAATTGCCATCAAGAATTTCAAAACAAAAAATGTTTAAAAAATGCACATTTTTATATTTTTTTAGATTAAGCAACTGAAAATATAACTTCACTGTTTCCAGATATTTTTTCTATCTTGCTTTGTTTTTAAGCAAAGAAAAAATTAAACCAATTTATTGTTCTCTGGATCCCCTTAGAAAAAACTTTAAAAAATTGAATTTCAATTTGCCACTAGAGTTAGGTAACTATTAAAATACTTGACAGCAATGTTATAAATTGGAATTTGTTGTTTAACTTTGTTATTAAGTATTTCAATAGTAAACTTTATTTGTTAGTTTTATTTTCGAAACAAGATAAAAAAAATATGAAGGGACAAAAAAGTTGTATTTTTAGTTACTTAATCAAAAAAATATATTTAATTTGCAAAACAATCCAGTGGCGTTCATTTTTTAAAAATTATTTTCTATAAGGTGTCCCCTGAGATGCCACCGGACTTAATATTAAAATTTAAATTAGGCCCTTATTTATAAAAATAACTTTGATTAATTTTAAGAATATCGGTCCCAGGATATTTGAGATAATCACAAAAAATCTTTTTTTTTTAATTTAACTTTTTGCAATTATTTATGAAAACCTTTTTTTATTTTCCAATTAGAAATTACCTTCTAAAATTTGGCAGTGCATTTTTCGAACACTCTGTATTTAATTTTTCCTAAAATTTTATATTATATTTTTTTACAATAATTTGTTGCTTTGTGTTAAAATCTTTAACTTCGTTAAGTTTGTATTTACTATTTACTGTATTAAACTGTTATGTTTAACTCCAAGTTTTTGCAGTCAAGTTTCTTTCTTTTTAATTTTTTCATGGGTTTTTTTTCTCAAAATTTTGTAAAGTTTCCCTTACAAAATAAATTTAGCAGTATGTAAAGAAGTGTTTATTCAAAAACAAAAAAAATACAAAATATTCAGAGCTAAAATTTTAATTAAGTTAAAATTGCTGGCTGCAAGTTGGTCTTTTAGACCAGTTCGATCCATTCCCGGGCTAAAATTCTATTAAAACATAGACTATTGACGTTAGCGACCTAAAATCAGCCTCGATCTTATAGACCTCGTTGGCGTATCGGGCAAATTATGACTCTTTCATTTGGCCCAATTTTCTTTATTGTAACGATTTTGTCTCAGTCTAATAGACCGACTTGGCAAAGAGCCTGTTAAAAATACAAAAACTTGTATACTTTCTTTACTTCAATGAAGGATTGGATCACATCATCATATCATCACTTTGGACTAAGTATTTTTCGGGTAGTCGTCTTCAGATATGGAAAACTGATAGCAATTCTTAAATCTAAACCAAAAAATTTAATGCCCAAAAAGTTGGACATCCTGGGAAAAAACATATAAACAATTTTTGTTTTGTTATGAAACTGTGAAAATCATATTTTTTTCTTAATTTTTTTCGAGATGTATTTCAATTTTAGGCAACTAACTTGAAAGATGTTTTATAGGTTGTTATTCAAATGACAAAGTTATAAATAGACTAAACTTATGTTTTGTGCATTTTAAGTTGCCTATACTATAATCGTTGAATAGTTAATAATAGAAAATCCTGTACTAATAGAGGCTATTATGATTTTATATACGATAAAATATTCATAATTAAACAATCGCCAAAAATAGCTTTTGAGGTAACCAAGGTATTAATAAGGGTGATTAATGATCGATGATCGAGACTAAAGTTAAGGGCTGAGCTCATGAATCGGTAATTAATGCTGAAGTAAGTTATATTATTCTATGAGTTGTATACTTAAGTCTTATAGAGGAACTTCAAAACGCTGTAATACCAATACAGGAAAGAAGGAGAAAGGTTATGTAAAAAATTAAATCAATAAAAACAAAAACCTTGAAATACTGAAATGATATTTTAAATTATTTAAATTTATTAACAAAAACGAAATTACAAGTGGGTACAAAACAAATTAAAGAGCAACAATTTTTTTTAAGGTCGGTGCCAGCAAATATCTGATACATAATAAATTGGAGTTTTTTGCCAACTTTTGATCTTTTTTTGTATATTTAATAGGTATTTTTTTGTGTATATTAACAATTATTATTTAATAATTTTGGTTAATTTCTTTGAATATTTTATATTAAGGCTACACAGAATGTTATGTTTAACCAATCCATTTACAAAATCAAGTAAAAGTTGTTAAATTTATTAAAAAGCAGCGTGAAAATAATGTTTTCAAACTTAATCATTATTTTTCTAAAGTTTAAAAACAATATTATACTCATATTGTTCTCCTGATATATTTATATTTTACATTATATTATCTGTCAAAATGTAGCAGCATGTGACGCTAATTTATTTTTTTAAATTGTTTGTAAAATAAGTATATAATAATTTTATCACCGATTTTTATATAAAAAAAACTGTATCTACGTTTATCGAAAGTAGGTTGACATAACAGTAAAAAAATTAATCCGTAAAGCACCAAAAAAATGTTTTGGAACCAAATATTTGTCATCCTTTTGCACCAATTTACGTCCGAAAAAATAAAATAAATTAATTTGGTTATTTCGGTAAAACAAATGCTACTATTTTTGCAAAAAGTTTATTTATTGTTTTGTTTAATAAATTACTATATTTTATTGCCAGATAACTATCTCTTTGTTTATTGCATTTGGGTGTATTTTTATAAAACTCTGTTGCCAGATATTTTTAGGCCTAATTATTAAATAGATTTTTATGATACACTGTTGTTAATACTTTTTAGGGGTTATTACCCAACAAATATACCTTAAATTTAACAGCTTATCACCAGTTTTATTTGTTAAAAAATAATGCACGAAATTTTATAAACTTAAATGTGTACGAAAGTTTGCTTTTTCCTGTTTTTTGTATGAAAAAACGTAAAAAATATATTTTTTCATTTTAAAGTGATTTTTTTTAAATTGTAATTTAATCGCAATACTGTCAACATTAATTTTTTAATAAATTTAGAAAATATATACAATGTTTTTTTTTTATTAAACTCTATCGGTTAATTATTGTCAGAGAAAACCGTTAAAATTGTCCACTTGTTAAAAAATTTATAACCCGGACCCTTTTAAAGCCAAAAAGCTAATCCTTTGAGAAATAAATGTTTTTAATATTTTATTTAAACAGCCAAAGGTGGACGCTGTACGACAAGTAGTTTTTTCAAAATCGCAGTTTAAATATTTTGCAGTGACATTTTTTACGATTAAGCTTATTTACTGTAATTGTCTGATTTAAATTTTGTCTGATTTAAATTTAGTAAACGGATTATTAAACTTTAAATTTTATTCTTCAACTTTAAAAATGTTTAAAAAAACTGCTCCGAACTTTGCGATGAACGCGCGAGATCTTAGAGCAAAGCAGCGATGAGTCAAAGCCTGCGAAGAAAAGGTACAGCGTGTTGCCTAAAATTATATAATCTACATATTTTTTAAAAATAAATTTAAATGTTTTATACCCATTAACCTTTATTGTTTTAATTTTTACGTTAAAAGTAAATAAAAATACGTTTGGTTTGGATCAATAATGTTTACACTAAATTATTTTTTTAAGCAATCGATAATTAAATTAATACAAAACTTAAATTTATGAATAAACACGTAGACACAAAATTTTTAAAATTAGAAATTATAAAACAATTGGTATTGGTACAGTCAATTAAAAATTGACAAATAAAAATTTCATTATCATGTTTTACATAAAAGCTAGAATCAAGCTATTTGAAATGTCAATTTAAAGTTAACAAAAATATAGTTTTTGGGGCAGTGTATTAATGAGCTATTTTTTTGGAGTGTGTCATCAATCTAATCGTTTTTTAACTCCCCTGTTATATCTCCACACAGGTTAATAATAAAGTAATAATAATTTCTTTTATTTAAATTGCACTTTTTGTTAACGTTTGGCCTATACCCCTATGCCTATTTATCTGGCCTACAATGTGCAATTCAAAAGGTTTTAAAATTTCGAATGTCTCTACTAATATTCGGGAAAAACTAAAATTAAGACAAATTATTTAAAACATTTTTTAGCATACTTTACTACTAGGCTTATGAAGTAAAAATATTGCTAAATTTAGTCATATTAAACTAAAATAATGTGGCACGATAGCAGTAGTCGGTAAGTTTTTTGGGCTAAATAAAACAATAGAAACAGCATAATGATTAAAAAAATATATATTTATTATAAATATAACGCTTTGGCAATTTTCAATAAATTAATATATACATTTGTTAAAACACACATATTTTCAGTTTTAATTATATAAAGACAATTTTTTAGAAAATACAGTATTTAATATAATATATATATATATATATATATATATATATATATATATATATATATATATATATATATATATATATATATATATATATATATATATATATTATATATATATATATAATTCATTTTAACATTAAATAGTCAATCAAAAAATATTTATAAAAAATTGTAAACAGAGGCATACTGTTACAAATTATTATAATAATACTGAGAAGGTATTGTAGAAACATTAAAATCCAAAATCTTCTAACAAATTATTTTATAAATACATCGAAAAATATAATCTCCTTAATACCTGTAAACTACAATTTTACATAGTATAGGAAAAAAAATTACCGACAGAAAAGAAGCTATTTATTCAAATTGGACTGCATTTTAAATGTTACGAGATTCTAAACAATAATTTTTTAAAAAGAAAAGCTTATTTTGGAAATTTAAAGAACTAAACTGAATAAAATATAGATTGTTGCTAGGTAAAAGAGTAAATACCGATAAAAATATTTTAAACCTAAACAATAAATTATTTTTGATATAAAACTGTTGTTTAGAAATCCTTACAAAATAAATAAAAAAGCGCAAATAAAATTTTAAACTTTGTAACGACTATTATATCTGGAGTTCTTATATGTAAAATAGCAAGTTATTTAAGGAGTGTATTATTTGTAAAAAGTGGTTTAAATCTGTTTTATAAAAATCAGTTTAAAAAGAAAACAGTGAGAAAGTTTATTCTTGTAAATATTAGGTTAATATTTGGAGCTATTTTTTGCTATTTGTTATAAAACAGTTCATTATAATTTTATAAGTGTGATTGTAAGAAGTTTTAATGACTATAAATTGTAATAAGCATCCCTGTATTTCACAAATAGCAGTCGGACAAGCAACTATCGTAATCTTGAATTTTTACGGATTTTCAAACTTACCCTTTAATAAACTGTTTATTTCTTAAAATAAAACTATACTACATATTAATATCTACATTATGCGATCACTGTCGTCCAAATTTGTTACATCAATATCAATGTCTTCATATTCTGAAGCTAAACTTTTTTTTCTATGACTGTTGCAGCTCCTAAGACAGTTGCATCTAGTTCCTGCTGAAGCACCGAAAGCGTTTGGCAAATCTTCTTTTTTATGTTTAACTCTTCTATTTTGAAACCAAATTTTAACTTGTTTCTCTGATAATTGCAGGCGTGTTGCTATTTCTATGCGTCGTAATCTGGACAGGTACATGTTTGCGACGAATTCTCTTTCTAACTCAAGCAACTGTATTGAAGTAAAAGCAGTTCTTATTCGTTTACTTGAGTTATCTTTTGGAGAACTAGTTCCTTGTGAATACTTTTCTAATGTTGGGCTTGGAGTAGAATCCCTACTAGTTGTTGGAGAGCTCTTTAAAATTGGCGGACTCTGTCTGCTGGCTACTGGCTTTGGACTGGGAGTTAAAGACTTTGGAGAGACCGGATGGTACAAAACTGGAGGCACAACTTGTGGAAGAGAAGGTACTGGACGTAAAGGCGGCTTAGTTTGATGCAATGATGGTATGTGCATAAACTGTTGCTGGTGATGTTTCTGTGCAAGATTATAAGAAAACAAAAAACTATTGATGTAGTGCGGGTTAAATGGAAATAATGGTCTTGCTTCACTTTCGTACTGAGGTAGTGGAAAAATAGTTTTGGGCGACATATCTGATACACTGTTTCCTAACAAAGATGCCACTGAAAAATTTCTTGAGATAACGTTTTTACTTTCCATAATTGCCCATTAAAGACTGAATATTATCGAAAGCACCGACACTATAAACCTATTAAACTATACTAACTCTCTTTTTAACAGGGTGGCAATATATATGTTCCCTCCACTTTTGTTCACTCCTATGGCCCATTATTAGTGACTCCGCCCTAAACGACCCTTCAAGGTGTACCTTCAGCCCTTAGTTCATAGTGTAAACAAAGTGGATGGTCTTCGAAACCATGTGACGCAAACATTGGCCTATTATATAACAGAATTACAGTTTTATTCAATGGGTGGGGGGCCTATTTAATTGGTAAAACCCTTTTAAATATTATTTAAAATTTTGCTAATATCACTATTTGTGTAATTATTACAAACGGTTTTTTATTCAATTATTGATATTTAACCTTCCTAATACTGACTGACTTTAAACCCCGTAAAGTACTAACTGGGGTAATTTTGTACCCCAGCTAATTTATTGATTTTTTACTAAATTTTTTATAATATATTATATTTGACGTTAAATCAAACACAATTAATAAAATATATAAACAAAATATTTTTTATAACAAAATTTAGAAATAAGAAACGATACCCCAAGAAAACATTTTTTGAAGTAAAAGAATTTTTAAATTTTGCACTGTCCACAAAAACTTTTTTCTCACTGTGTTCTAGACAAACAAAATTTTTACACGATTTGCATTTATTGTGGGTTTTTTTGTCTTTTTGGCGAGAACAAATAACAGAACGACCAGGTGATCTCTCCGCTAAAGGTTGTACATGAGGGTAGCCTAACTCGATAACCATCAGTGATCACAGTTTTTAGCTAAGAGCGCGAAATACAAATATGCAGAATTTGCAGGAAAATACCTGTCTACAACAACAGAAAATAGTTTTTGCACGCCTACAAGTTTTACGGACTGGGGTATTTTTGTACCCCAGACACCATAAACCTTAGAAAAAATATTAGTATTTTTTAAAAACCAATTTTATTTCAAAAACTAAGTTAGGAATATCGTCTAATTAGCATTTCTAAAAGGATTTTCACGCATGATTAACGAAAATGAAATTATCTTAATTTTTTAAGAAAAAAATCAAGTTGGGGTACAAAATTACCCCAGTTAGTATTAGGAAGGTTAAATACAAATCCCCAGTAGTAAATTATCCTGTGCTAATGTTGTTTTAATTTAAATGTTTCCGTTTTTACTCTTAATTTAAAAATCTTATCTGTTTATTTTCTTAATATAAATATACCTATTAAACGCCCACCCAGACCAAAACGATATCTTAACGTGTTTTTATTAAAAAAAAATTATGTCCGCAAAAAATCATTTTATTTTAATTTTTGCCTTACCTTATTTTTTTGTACAATCCATACAGGGTGATTTAAAAAACATAGGCCAAAGATAGATTCTACATTAAAAATAAAAGAAAAGTTAATATAAACACGAGTCTGCTAATGCTTTTTTCTAAGATAAAGGGGGTACTTTTTATAAGTTTTTGTTTTTTTATATTTTTTAAATTTTTTGGCTAAAATTTGTGATGTAGTGTAGTATCTATGAGGTTAAGTTTTTATTATTTTTTTATTTAGAACATATACAGGTGTTTAGAATTCGTATATTTTAAAAGGTAGCTCCTTTATAAGTAGAGATAGAGGGTTGCGGTTTGCACAGTACCGTGCTACTTTTTTTACAAAACGAAAGGTGCTTTAAACAAAAGTTTCATGAACCTCATAGTTTTGGAGACAAGTTCTAGCGGATATCTGGTCCTCTGGGAAAGTGATTGAGGCTAAATTTCTTTACAAAAAAAAACAGTAAATTCCAAAACTTTTACTTGGAATTAGTAAAGGTTTCGTTTATCTGCCTTTTTTAAAGACAAATTTTCTATTCTTTAAATTAATATAAAATCAGCCAAATTTTAATTAAAAAGTATATAGTAAATTTGGCTGTGTTCAACGTTAGTAACTGGTGTACCCTATGATTAATCCCACTTCATTATGTAATTCTTTTGCTTTTATATTGTAATATTCGATCACAAATCACAAGAACAAAGCTCAAGTGATTTTAAGAAACAATTTCCAAAAACAAATATTTAGAACCAGGAGAAAAATATCCGGAATAAAATCTGAGCACGAATGGTAGGTATTTGGTCAGACAATTGGAAATCTAAAACCTAAAACGTTTCGATTTTTGACATTTAAAATGGAGTTCATTCATTTTGAGAAAACTGGTCATCAAAAAATTAAAATGCGAAATATAATAATATAAATAAAATTTAAAGTTTTAAAAATACAAAGAAAACAGTAAAATTTCTAAAAAAGTAATTACACACGACCAAAAAGTTGATAACTTGATAAATCGATGTTATCAACACCTCCAAGATTGATATATATATATATATATATATATATATATATATATATATATATATATATATATATATATATATATATATATATATATATATATATATATATATATATATATATATATATATAATATTTATATTATTTATTTATTTATTTATTATGACGTTTAAAAAAAAATCGATTTGGCAGATTAACATCACTTAAAACCTCAGAATCAATTGAACGATCCCGATTGTCATTTGTTATTTGGGAGTAAATTTGAATTTTGTTAGGTCGGTTGACCGAAAGTCCCCTTATTTGTTAAAATATCAAAAAATTATAAGTATAAGTTGTTCAGAATTTAATTTTGTGGCTATGTGTAAAATTTTGAGCCATTTGGATAAAAATAGAAATTTGGACATTTTTTTCCATAAAAATATTTTTCTTTACCATTTGGAAACTGGTTTTCCAGACCTAAACTAATGTTTTGGCACAATTTTTTTTACTTTAGTAAGTTAGTCCTTTTTTCCGATTTTTTTTTAAATGGTATTTTTCGTACACCTAAGTTATGGCATAGGCATTTTTTAAATACCGTAACTCGGAATTTCAAATATTTATTATTTATTTGGAGTTATTTTAATTATAACATTAAATCGTTTAAACGGTTAAAAATTAATATTTGAAATTCCGAGTTACGGTATTAAAAAAATGCCTATGCGACCACTCTGGTTTCCGAAAAACACCATTTTTTAAAATTTTCTTCGGAAAAAAGGACTAACTTACTAAAGTAAAAAAAAAATGCCGAAACATTAGTTTAGGTCTGAAAACAAATTTCAAAAATAATTTTCAAAAAAGTTCATATATTATTTCGATTACGAATAGTAAAAGTCTGGAGTCGGAGATTCACCGATTAAATTATTGCTTGTTGGCTATTGCTTGCTTTAAAAGAGGTTGAATTGCACTCCCATAAAGAAGGCACATATAAAAATACAATCTTGGGGTAGTTGATGACATCGACTGATCAAGTTGCTCAACTTTGTGGTGATCGTATGTAATTACTTTTTTTTTAATTTTACTGTTTTTTTTTTGTAATTTTAATACTTAAACTTTTATTTATATTAATATATTCCGCGTGTTAATTTTTAGATGACCAGTTCTCTTAAAAATAAATAGCTCAGTTTGAAATGTCAAAAATCAAAAATTACTAAATATTTTGAAACTGGGAGGAAAAGGAAAAACTTCTGTGGGTAGCAGGTTGCTAAGTCTGGACACTCTGGGAATGAAGGAACGAAGAAAGCGGGAAGTTCGGGGCCTCTCTAGTTGAAATGTAAACGGATGAATAAAAGTTGCACTACGTGTTGCTCTGTTGGGAGCTGCTCGAGGGGGAATTATACTGGCCAACTCCTCTGAGCAGCAGCCGTAAAAATACCTATGTGATTTGTTAAAATTTTATAAATTATTATTCAGTTTTTGTCTTTCAACACGGTTAATACACTACATGACAGAAAAATATAGACACACAGATAACATTTTTTTTTCCAAAAAACAGTTGTTTAAATATTTAGGATATTATATTTAGAAAATCGAAAAAATCAATCAAACCTTCCAAGATAATTTTCTTAGTGTCACCTTAAATAATTTATTAATGCGCTACTTTGGGTTATTAATTAAAATATAAAATACTTTAAGACAATTTTCTGAGTAGGTTATCAATTTTATTTTGTCGACTTTGTGGAAGTGCTACCGAAGTATACTTTATTGTTGCAAATTTAGTTGCAAATTTGTCATGTTTCCAACGATAATGTTATACAGTTGTTCTATTGGTGATAAATCGCAAAATCTTAAAGGCTACAACAACAATTTAATTTTTGGTTGCTAAAAGTAGACAGGTATTACAAAAAATTGTGTTTAAAATAAGAATGTCTTTAAATGTAGTATGGGGTAAAGTTTTTAATATTTTTAAGTCAAAACATAGTGACGGAATATTTCCAAAAATATGTATTTCGGAAATATTTCAGAAATATATCAGGAAAAATTGGAAATATATCGAAATATTAGAAATATATGAAAATATTAAAAAAATTGGAAATATTAAAAAAAAAACTGCAAAACTTAGAGAACCAAACTTTAAATGAAATAATTTCATAGGTAATACCATAAGTGCTTAGATTTGGCCGGGTATTTTTGGATTGATGTCGAATGGCGCTTGATTTTAAAAATTTAACGAAACGGATTCTTACAAAATCACAAGAGCAAAGTCAAGTGATTTTAAGGAACAATTTTCAAAAACAAGTATTTAAAATCAGGCCAAAAATATTCTGATCAAAATCGGAACACAAGTAGTATTTGGTAAGACAATTCGGCGAATAAAAGAAATCTACAACAAAAATAATAATTAATCAACAATATAAAGTGCAGTCGCTACTGAGGTAGAGAATAACCACACGCTGAAAAGATCACTGACATTTCAAATGAAGCTATTTAATTTTGAGAGAACTGGTCATCCAAAAATTAAAACGCGGAATATATTAATATAAATAAAAGTTTAAGTATAAAATTACAAAGAAAACAGTAAAATTTTTAAAAAAGTAATTATATACGATCACGACATATAAGTTAAGCAAGTTGATCAGTCGATGTCATCAACACCCCCAAGAAGGTATTTTTTATATGTGCCTTCTTTATGGAAGTGCAATTCAACCTCTTTTAAAGCAGCAATAGCCAACAAGTAATATTCGGTGAATCTCCGACTCTAGACTTTTATTATTCCTAATCGAAATAATATTTGAACTTTTTCGGAAATTATTTTTGAAATTTGTACTGCACAAAATTTAAGAAATATATATATATATATATATATATATATATATATATATATATATATATATATATATATATATATATATATATAAAATTTATATATATATATATATATATATATATATATATATATATAATATATATTTTATATTAAAACTCTGTTTTGAATGTTTTAAAACGCGTTCTTATGTTTTTCTTCAATATATTCAAGGCACGTTCGGAAATTTGTAATATTTCCATTTCTATGGAAATATTTCCACTAGAAAAATTTTTATTCACAACACTAGTGGTATATTTTATGAATACTTAAAGCAAAATAATAAAAAATAAGCAAAAGAAAACAAGAATTAGGTCCCAAAATATATTCTATGACTTTTGAGTCGGTCAATTCGGGTCGGATTTGGATACGGCATTTTTTAAGCTACTTATGTAGGTTATAAGTAATTACGATATAACTTGTATTGAGTCGGCTTTTACTTGGTGGAAGTCCATTATATAGAGGAGTATAACTTAGAAAGAAATAATACTTTTCAAACTTCCAAATTTTTATTTTTAAGTTTTATTTATACAAAAAAAACTCGACATGTTTCGCAACACGTTGCTTGTCAAAGGAGTTTAAAGACGGGATTATATAAACTAAAACTTACAACCAGCCACAAATAAGCAGGTAGATATTTCAATGGGAAAAACCTAATTAGTTTTTCCTATTGTAAATATCTACCTGCTTTTGTGCTGTTGGTTGTAATTTTAGTTTATGCCATCCTCTTTTGACGAAAAGCGGAGATATTTACAATAGGAAAAACCTAATTGGTTTTTCCATTGTAAATATCTACCTGCTATTTGTGTACATGTTGGTTGTAAGTTTTAGTTTATAGTAATACCAGTCTCTTAAACTCCTTTGACGAAGCAACAGTGTTGCGAAACATGTCGAGTTTTCTTTTGTATAAATAAAACTTAAAAATAAAAAATTGTGGAAGTTTGAAAAATATTATTTCTTTTCTAAGTTATCACTCCTCTACAAATTACGATATAGTTATATTTATAAATAAAATATATCCTTAAGATATTTTAATATAGATATGGCAAGATAGCATGAACAAAATATTAGGAAAACAATAGGAAAAACCTAATTAGGTTTTTCCTATTGTAAATATCTACCTGCTTATTTGTGTACATGTTGGTTGTAGTTTTGTTTATAGTAATACCAGTCTCTTAAACTCCTTTTGACGAAGCAACAGTGTTCAAACTTCATTTTCGTATAAATAAAACTTAAAAATAAAAATTGTGGAAGTTTGAAAAGTATTATTTCTTTTCTAAGTTATCACTCCTCTACAAATTGATATAGTTATATTTATAAATAAAATATATCCTTAAGATATTTTAATATAGATATGGCAATATAGCATGAACAAAATATGGTAGCATAAAACGCAAGGCGAAAAGAAAATGTCTGTACTTTTTTACCCTTAAAACAGCCAATTAAGGTGCATTGTGCCTAAGTATTTGGTACTGGGGGTGCTGGGTTTTTATATGCAAATATTACATTTTATGGCACCTTCTGGATAACGAGATGATAGTAACATAAAAGTTAGGAAGCTTACACACTGATGCAACGCAACTCATACGACCGACTCAAGCAACTAGTTGCATGATATCGATATTATCACATTGTTATATAATCGATGCGACTATAATCTGGTCGAAATAAAGTAGTCAAAAGATGAGGATATTATTATTTTTTGGTATTTTCGTAGAAAAAAGAGTCCGTTCTGGAACTGGCAAAAAGACCTACTGATTTTTATACGAATATTTTGACAAAAAAAAATTATCTACCGTATAAAACCGATGTCTACAATGATAATGTATAGATTTTACATCAAAGAAATAAAATTTTAAAAATTTACGACAAGTTTATGACTGTAAAAGCGCATTAAGCGTGTTAAAATAGTAAAACAAATACGATACATACAAAAATCAATGCAACTGATCGCGGTGCTTCCGGCATGTCCAGTCGCATAAAACCAATCGTATGGTTGCATCAGTCGAATTGCGCTAGTGTGAATGCTACTACTTCTTGGCTTATTAGCACAGGAGATGAGGCATTTTGGCTAGGAATTTTTTTGTCCTGCATGGATTTACCTGAAATTTTTACAAAGGGTAGGGAATAGCCCAAGGATCAAAGTTTATATCATGGCGAGGTGTGCTTTTATTCTGGGGTTGGTTGCCACCCCATCTTGGGGGTGGAAATTTTTTAATAAAATTTAGCTACAGAAATCAAAAAAAAAGAAATTTAAGTAAAAAATGTTCCATACATTTTTTTCGTATAACTAATATTTTTTGAGTTATTCGCAATTGAAAGTCAAAGTTTTCCACGAAAAAATCGACGTTTTTAATGGGGTTTTCACGAATAACTCTAAAATTATGCATTTTATCAAAAAAACTGTAGCTTATAAAAAAAAGTAGAAAAAAGTGTTATTTTATAATTTCCCTACAACCAATACAGACCGAGCTACGGCTTGTTAATGGTTAGCTTTTGTTCGTCAAATGTTAAATTTGGAGGATTCAAAGTCAAATAGCGGGAAACGTTTGCATTTTTCAATGAAAACATATAAGGTCTTTTTTCAAGTTAATAATAAGACCTTTCTTTTAAAAGCAAAAAAAGAGTTTTTAGCATGAAAATTGAGCGAGTTATGATAAAAATAAGGTCGGTCCCTACTTTTTTCTACGAAAAGATCATTAAAAACGACCCCTTAATTCCCCTCTTAATTAAAATAGATCTGTACCCTTTTGCGACTCTTTTTATATATGTTTGATTAATACATTATTAAAGTTTAACCAAATGAAAATGCTTAATTTTAGAAAAATTGGAGCTTAAAGTTTAAAAACGATTTTCCGCCATTTCGTGAAAATAGCCATTTCTTTAAAAAACTCCAACAACACTGGAGATACGAAAAAAATGCTGGGGTACCGAATTATAGCTTTTTTAATAACAAAGACTTTTTATTTTACATATTTTTCTGTACAATAAATATTTGGCCAGATATGGCCGTATAAAGCCTCTATTTACGAGCAAGCACCACCTTATTCTAGCCTTCTAAACTCATCCCATTTTAAAACTTAGGGATTAAAAAGGATTTAATTTACATAGCCTTGTAGCTTTTAAAAAACCCTACAAAATTACTTTTGAACAAACTTTTTATAATTAAAACTAAAGGAGCTATGTTTAAAAACCAATCAACTTTTTTTCCAAAAAGTCGAATAGCCCACTTCGGAGCATAATATTCTATAAAACCGGTATAATGACCAATACACCAGTTTGTAAGGCCATCATACCAAAAAAAATAATTAAAAAAACCGGTATACTTTATACTTTTACCGTTATAATTTTTTTCTGCTATTCTACTTTCTTTTCCTATTTATATCTATTATATTGGTTTATCAGAATTGCAATGTTGTAAGGGGTAGTTTTTAAGGATTGAAAATTTGCCAAAGCATGAAATTTGTAATATTTTGGCTGTAATATTTTTAATTATTAAATCTGTCAAGCTATTAATTTTTGGCTGGATAAATCTTTTTTTTTATTTAAGCTATAGCAAGGGTTGATTTATAAGGGTCGAAAATTGCAAAATGAAATTAGTACATATTTTAAGCAACAGCATTCTAAAATTAAATCACTATGGTAAATTAATCATTTTTTTAAGGTAAATATTTTTAAGGGTTAAAATATTTTAAAATTGTATTCTAAAGCATAAAACAATCATTAATTAACTAATCCAAACCAAATTTTACCCATCTTAAGGTTTAAAATGTTATTATTAGAAGTAGTTTTCACACTTAAAAAACAAACAGCGCACATCACCATCAAATTGAATTTAAAGTAGAGGGTTAGAAGCGCCTAATTCCAACTTTTATACAAATCGATGCAGGACACAAAAATTACGGGGTTTTCTAATTTTTTAGCTTCATTTCTGGGACTATAATTATTTATCATCAAATCGTTTTAATTTGTCAAAAAATTTTTTTTTGCAACTCTCATAAGGGGTGGTTATTTAAAGGTTGAGTTATGGTAGTTAAATATTTATTATACCGGAAAGTGTCAATATTTTTTTCCTACAATAAAAGCGTTATTAAATAATTTTAAAATTAAAAACATTTTTTTTTTGGAATTTCGTTATTAGGGGTGATTTTTAAGGGTTGAAACGTTAAAATATAATGTTAGATATAACTCACAACTTAAAAAATAGATTCATTCTACATATTTAATTATGATTTTAATTTACATAAGTTCTATATTTATGGTGTTTTAATTTTTTTGCATATATAAACTTTGATCTAGAGGGTAAAATCAACTTAATTCCAAATTTTCATAAAAACTGAAACTGTACAAAAAAATCCGGAGGTCAAACAGCTTTTTTCTCCCCATCCACTGTACTATATCCTGCTATTATCCCTTTTCGTACGAAATTTGACCTGCCTATTTTGGCAGACATTGATGGTACGCCACTAATTTTCCTTCAAATAAAAAATATTTTTAAAATCACCAATCAATTGTCAAAATCCCAGATCCGCCACTGGCTTTCTGTTAAGTTATTATATAAAAATTTAATCATTTAGGGTTCAAAACTAAGGCAGATTTTTTCTTTACCCGAGAAGCCATCGCTTTTCTTAGGTATTCTATTATTTAAAACTAGGGCGAATGCAAATAAGATTTAAACTTTTTATTGACTACTAAAGAGGAACTACTTTACCTCGTAATCCCGAAGGAGCTTGTAGTGAGTTACACAAGATGGAGTAGATGTTTGTTATGTGCGGTATCTGTTATCGGAAAAAGCTGATAGTGAATTAAGGGTAAAAGGAATTTATAGTTTCTAATAAATCTGTTTTGTTCTGGGTATTATGCCCATGCATGTTACTAATATTTTTAAGTATGATATTTGAATTTTTTTCTTTTAATTTCAGGGAATGAATGAATATACATGTTTTTAATTTATATATAGATTTATATAATTATTTGGTTTTGTACAATTAATTGTTGGTTCAAGATATGGTAATTTATGAATACATTTAATAATTTTATTTGAAGTCTTTTTAAAGGTGTTAATATTTTTGAGTTTGCTGAACTCTATACTTCAGAAATTAAATATTGTAATTTTGAGGTACTAAACTATAATAAATATTTTTAAGCACTTTTAAGGGTATATAATTCCGAATCTTAAACAAAATTCCTATTAAAGGTGATAGATAATTTCGAAGATAGTCTATATGTTTTCTGTAACTTAAATTTTCATCAATAATATATAATCCCAAAAATTTTATACTCTGTAGGAATAATTTATTTTTTTATTTTTAAATGATATATAAGGAATTTTATCTTTTCTTTGTTGTTTATTAGATAATTATATAGGAAGATTTATTTAAATTTAAAGTAAGTTTGCTTAAATTAGACCAATTAAAGACAATGTTTAAATCATATTTAATAATATTGTCTTGAATTTCACTGTTACTGTCAGCAAAATATAGGATGGTTGTATCATCGGCAAACAATTTTATAGTACCCTTTAATTTTAATAAAGGCATAGAATTTATATAAATTAAAAATAGTATTGGGCCCAAATAGATCCTTGTGGTATTCTACAAGAAATTATTTTTGAGGAAATCAATGTTTTTTTCAATTTTAACATATTGCTTTCTGTGTTTCAAATAACTTGAACCAACAAATGAATTTTTCCTCGTATTCCCATATTAAATAATTCTGAAGTAATATATCATGTTTTACAGTATCAAAAGCTTTGCATAAATCTATGATAATAGAGCACATTTCTTATTCTGATCTAAATTTAATTGAATATCTGTTGTAAGATCTATTGCTGCTGCTTCTGTATCACTAAATTTACGAAAAGCGTATTGGTTTTCCGAAAGAAGCTTTTGAGTTTCTGAAAGTTTACTAATTTCTATTCATGATTTTTTCTAAAATTTTGAAATACTGATAAAACGGAAATGGGTCTATAATTATTTGGATTACTAGATTCACCACTTTTAAATATATAGGTGATACTTTGCTAATTTCATTTGTTCTGAAAACAGATGTTTTAAAAGATAATTCTACCAAATGTGTTAGAATTGGCAGTCAATTCATTTTTGACTGTTTTAATAACTTTTACAGTAATATCATCAAATCCGCATGCTTTTCTAGGATCTAAATTATCAATAATTTCTTTAATTTCCTCTTCACTGTACTTCATTTTTCTTTAAACATAGACTTTAAATTTGGTTTTTCTTCTTTCTTGGTATCGTCACTAATGGAATTTGTTTTGATAACTTTGACCAATATTTATTAAATGATTATTCATTTCTTCACTTATCATTTGTTTATTTTCAATTTTGGTATTATTTATTAATAAATAGTCAATATTAGATTTTGTTACTTTTAGATTTTGCTGTTAAAAGTAAATTTATATTTTCCCAAATTTTCTTTTGATTACCACTATCAAATTGTTCTTTGTAGAATTTTTTGTTTCACTGATTTAATTTGTTTTTTGACTAGATTATTATAGTAATTATATAAATTTACAATTTCGATATTTTCTTGATATTTTTTCTTTTTGTGATAATAGTTGTCTCTAGTCTTAATGGCAAGAATAATTTTTATTAAACCATGGCTTAGAATTTCTTTTTTGTTTAATCAAAACTTGAGTATGAGCATTTTTTAAATATATCAATAATTTTGTCATAATATTTATTTGTATCATGAAATTCATATTTTCTGTCGTTTAAGAGATTAAGTTGTTTTCTTAAATTATCTATATTAAATTTATTACTAGGGATATATTCAAATCTTGAAGTTTCTATCTTTGATTTTATGGAAATGTCTAAAACTTGAATTTTATGATCACTTAACGGGCTATCCAAAATTTAATTTTACTTCTTTCAATGAATTTGTTATTATATGATCTATAAGAGTCCTACTGTTTTTTGTTTCACGTGTTGGAATATTTTTATTACATAATTTAAAATTATTTGATTGATAAATATCTATAAGATTTTTTAAACTTTACTGTTTTCTAAAATATCAATATTTACATCGCCGATTAAAAACAGTCTAAATGCAATACTATTAAATTTTCAAAAGTTTTTGATCTAGATAATTTATGAAGTCTGTATTTTTATCGTTAGAGGCTTATATATTGCACATAGAGTAAATCATATTCTTTGATTTTAATGGCAAATATATGACACCATTTTCAATTTTTTCTATTATTTCAACAATAATATTGTTTTTTACAAAAATACCTAATCCAATTCACCAGTTTTTTCTCTTGTTGCAAAATTGATGTAAAGTCTTTAAAATTAAAATATTTTTGTTCTTCTTCTTTCACCCATTTTTCGGTAATGACAATAATTTTCACATTTTCTTCAGATATTTATATTTAATTCATCCATCTTATTCTTCATTGAACGTGCATACACATAAAAATAACTTTTAAAACATCCATTTTTTCTGCTTATAACTTAAAAATTTGTATTATTTATTATTAAGAATAATTAACTTTTCTTTATATTCTTTTGATTTTTCTTGATGTATTGGACACTCATTACTAACAGTTTCCATGATTAGAGAGTAGGTTTGTTTTATATTTTTCAATAGTATTTTGCAATTATTACATAATAAACTTTTATTTTCACATTTCCAGAAAATGGGATTTCCACAAAAGAACAATTTGACTTTTATTACATTGAATGCTTTTGTGTCCATAACCATAACATTTATAACATGTTAAAATATTAAAATCTTCTTTTTATTGTACATTTTTCCCAACCAAGGCTTACATTTTGATTAACTAATTTTTTAAAACATTTTCCATTGCATTCTATATGAATAATAAATTTTTGGTATATTTTGATTGTCTTATATATATTTATACTCAAATTGTCATCTTCATCCAAATATTTTAATGTTTTTAGTTCATTTAGTAAATCTTCTTCCGTATATTTTCTTGTAGAGCGAATTAATACTAGTCTTGGTAATTTCATTTTTGATGTTTCTACTGTATAATTTTTACATAAGTTTTTCGTGTGATAATTCTTTCAGTCTTTCAACTTCTTCTTTAGTATTTGCTTTTATGATTATTCCGCCATTTCTAATTTCTTTAATCCCTCTACATTCGCTTTAACACTAATTGGATTGACTTTTCTTTGTACATCCTCCTGTAGTTTGTTGACTATTTTGATTATTTTTTGGTTTAATAATAATTACTGATGTTCTCTTTTCAGTATTTTTAATATTAATTTTTGTTTTAATGCTGTTGTTGAATATGATTTTTTGTCTTGAATTGGATTTATATTAATGTCATTAAATACTTTAAATAATTTTATATTTGAGTGTCAATTTGATTTATTTTTTTAATTACCTCCAAATTTTCAAAATTTTCAATTTTTTTTATTAAATACTCTATTTGTTGTACATTTCAACAATATGTGTCTTAAGAAACATATTTTCTTCTTTTTAATTTTTCAACATTTGTGTTTGAGTTATTTTCTTTACATAAATAGGACATCTCCATTCTTCTTTATTTTTCTTAATTTCAGTTTTTTTCTTGTTAATTTTCTACTGAACGTAAGGTTAAAGCTTATTCTCCCATAAAAATGGTTTTTCATAAATTCTTATATAATTATGTTAGAGAGGCGAATGGTGTAAGGTGTAATTTAAGTAACGACCTGACCCAATGTTTTGGATCGACTATTTTGCTTTAATGTTTTCATTTATTTTGTTTTTTTTTACGTATGCAGTCAAAAATTTAAGTTGGTATTAAAAATATAGAAAAAAGGTATAGTTGGTCCAAGCTAACATTTTTAGGTTGGCAATACATATTATTAAATTTTGTTTTTCAGATTTAAGTTGGCTGATATAAGAATTTTAGTCAGGACCGTACTGAGTTTCAAAATTTTAATATCTTAAAAAATTTGTTGTTAGATTACAATAACTAAATTTATCAGTATTTTTTCTTGCTGTTCATATATTTGCATGAATTGTGAAAGCTTGATGTTTGGCCATAATATTTTATTAAAAATTATCATTTTCGCCTATATAGTACAGATTAATAGTTATTTATTAAGTGTTTGTTATTTAGAAATAGTTTACACTATTTTACACTTTTTGTATACACTTAGTCCTAAAATACACCTTCAATTAGGGCGCTTAGGTAAGGCAAAACAAAATGTTATTAGAAGATTGTAAAAGTGCTTCACCTTGTGGATTAAAAAAAATGGACCCTTTAATTTTTCCATAAGTGTAGGAAAGTACATTTTTTTTTCTAGCGTATAATTAGTCATGAGAATGTTTTACCTTTCCACTGAAATATACATCATCATCCTGCCAAGACCTGCGGAAAGAGCTGTTTGGGAAAATCCAGGTTTCATTTAGAAACACACAAAGATTTTTATTTTCTCCTAAATCTTCATTTTACATAAAACCTTTTGAAAATTTCCTTCTCATGCATTGCACAATGGGTTTTTCCATTAAGCTTAAGTTACTTATAAATTTCATATTTTGCTTCTTATATTGTCAGCAACTGCCACTATGAGGTCCTAAAAAATACATTCATAAATATAATTAAGTCTTAAAATATTTCGCACATCTGAGGATGTATTTTTAGATTGTGAAACTATTAAAACGAGTTATTTTACCTTATGCAAGATCACTATTCTGATAGCATCATTTTTCAAAAAATATATATTAGGTTATATTTTCTTACCTCCAACTCATCACAGCTCTGAAGTGGGATTTGAAGCTTTTCCGAACTGGAAATACAGTAATCACTGTGATTCATACTCTAAAAATATCTATTTTAGTGGTTTTTCTTAAAACCAATAAAAATAAAAACTTAGTCCAAAATAAAATAAATTATGAAATATAAAAAATGTCAAATAGTTCACACCAAAAAAAAAAAAAACACTGCGAGTAATCTCTAATCTGATTACTTTAAATACGAAATTAAACACCCAAACACAACAAAAATTGAAACGCCTTTAATCCATTACTGGGTGATTTACGCCAATCAGCTGATTTTGACGTTGAGTCTAGTGATTTTTGTTTTTGGACAAGTCTGATTTATGTAAGCCAACGCAAAAATGTTAGCTTGGACAAACTATATAAGACTAAATTGTTTAGAATTAAGTTTTTGTCCTATTTACCAAATTTTAAAGAAAATTATGAACAATAAAGAAATTGTAACTTTTGCCATATCCTCTGTTCACAAATTATACTTTTTCTTTCCTCTATTTAATTAGATATTACAAAATAAATTTTACATTCTTAATGCTATTTTGTCTGTTCTACAAGATAGTGTTATTAGATTTACACACCGACGTTTCATCTTTGAACTGCCATCATCAAGTTTGTTTTTTTTTTAATTATCGGATTTTTTATTACGAATTTTACAAGCAAGGCTTCAAAACCAATGATGTATCTATTGCACTTATTTGAAAAATTTATATTAATGGCAATTTTCATAGAAAATCATGTGTTAGAGAGAGACAGAGAATAGATTTTTAGTAAGATCTTACCAGAAAATCATTATAATGCCTTTTTGAATAAGTGCGATACAGCAATGGTTTTGGGACCTTCAAAGCTCTTGAAATCCGTAATAAAAAATCCAGGACCGTATTTTAAAAAAAAGTAAATGGTGGCAGCTTAAAGACGAAACGTCGGTGTGTAAATTTAATAACACTGTCTTGTACAACTTAAAAAATAGCAATTCAAATATAAAATTTATTTTGTTATATCGGTAATTGTCTCGAAAGATGCCTCCTTTCCGATTTTGACCAAAGTTGGTACACGGGGGTTTTTCGGAGCGCTGATAACAAATCTAAAAAATATTTTTTCGACAACGTTTCGTTTTCGAGATATTTATCATCAAAATTCAAAATCAAACTCCTTCTCTTTGCACAGAATTCTTGATTTTTACACTGAATTTGCATACATTTTTTTACAAACACCTTTTAAAAACTTGTTTTTATGTATGTTTTACACATTTTTTCCATTTAATTGCAAACCTCTACTTTTAACACATAGTAGGGATTTTATCAGCAAATATGGCTGCTGCCTTTGAACTTGAAAGTTCGCAATTTAATGGAAAAAAGATGTAAAATAAATAAAAATACAAGGTTTTAAAAGGTGCTTATAAAATACTGTGTGCCACTTTAGTGTAAAAATCAAGAATTATGTTTAAAAAGAAGGGGAATATAGTAAAAATGAGGTTAGTTTGATTTTTAACTTTGATGATGAAGATCTCGGAAACGAAACGTTGCCGAAAAAATATATTTTTTTAATTCGCAATCAGCGCCCTAGAAACCCCCGTAGACCATCCAGTAAAATAAAGTCATAAAAAAATAAAAACAGAATATTCGGTTTTTTCCAAAAGTTTTCAAAGTATACGAAATTTTTAAACTTTCAAGCTGTTATTTTGATCAGCATCAAATTGCGCAACTATGCCACGATTTAACCGACGTAATATCTTTTTAGGTTTTCAAAATCCCAATGATGAGGCTCGAATTTAAGAGACCCTTTACAATGAAGACGAAAGTTCGAAACATTTTTGTTAATTAACAATTGTCTAACTTGTTGAAAAGTAATTTTATGTTAAATAATTAACGGACATAAATTCTTTAGAGTCTTCTAAATACACCATAATTTTTCAAAAATTTTTAAATAATATTTAATAAATTGTATTAAATGTATGTATGTATTTTTATAAGCAGTATCTCTATTTCTCACCATTTTTAACTTATTAGACTACAGCATTGCTTCCCTTTCGTGATCTGTCAAGAAACGCCATTATTATTTTACATACTTTTATAAAATAAAGAGCACTTTACTTTATATTTTAAAAATATATTTTTATCTTTAGTTGAAAATTTCATATGTAATTTCTTTGGCTGTCACTTAAAAAGTAACTGCGCCTAACTTGATAGATTGCTCTCTTACATACTAAACATTTCTAAAAATTTGTAATGCTCCATTTTGAAGTACATTTCCTTACAAGCCAGACAATCTGTCTAACAAAGCTTTACACCAGTCTTTGAAATTTATGAATGAAAAAATCTTGAGTCAAAAAGTTGAACACCTGTGTATAATGCTGACCATTATGCAAAGATATTCATTCAAAAATTTTTGTAAATTTGAAGGTGAAGTTGCTAGAGTATCTCGAACAAAGAAACAACAGAATTTAAAATATATTAGTGGATATTTTTGAGCTTTTAACGTTTTTATGAATAGGTTGCACGGGTATTCATCAAACAGGTAGTCTGCTTATTGAAAACTTCTTGTTCATTCATAAAAACGACCTATGGCGATGTAAAAGATTTTTTGAATGTAGTAAAGTCAAGTACCAATGTTTAGAAAGCGGCAAACTTTATAGTAAACTCTATTGCATTCTTTTGATTCTAGTAAGGATTCGGGTTGTAGGTATCAAAGAAATAGTACTAAATGTGATCAATAGGGTTCTTTTACAAAATACAGATAAAGTGTGAGAAAGTTAAGGAGGGTTTGTTCAAATCGTGCTCCTAAATGGTTTGGATAATGATTATAGTAAATAAAATTCTATTGGGCGGATATAAACTGACAAATTTGGCAAGAAATTTATGACTTTCAGTTTAAAAAGATTATTTTTAATTTAAAATTATGTGACAAATAGTGGTTTTATATATTAAATAAACGCAGTGAAAATAGCCTTTATTTAAATTCCCCAATTTAAAGTAATAAAAGTTTTAAAATAGTTTTAAATAGAAAAGTTAAATAAATCCATTTTAAAGAGGGTAATTTAATTTCGACCTTCGCCATTGAGACCTCTGAAACAATAGAAGATACGAAGATAACACAGATCCACAAAAAGTGGTGTATGCTGGGTGCCGGACTAAGATTTTCTGGCGTATTTTTTTCCTTTATTTAAATTTATATAACTTTTTTATTTAAATGCAATATTTTTCAAGTTATAATCAAAAAACTGAATTTTCAGAAATTTTTCAAGGTGTACCCCTGAAAAAAATTTAAAAATTTTTTTTTTTTTGGATTTTGTCTGCAAATTTTAAGTGATTTGGGATTCAACTAAATTAAATAAATAATTTATAATAATAAAACCCCAAAACTCACAATAATAAAAAATATGTATTTTGCCTATTTCAGACAAAAAAAATTTGTCAAAATTACCTTTTCGTTTCTATCTTTCTTTTTTTAATTATCTTATCAAAAATGTTTTCATAAATTTTCATGTAGACAATTTGTATAGCTTAATGTTTTGTTTTATGACATTTTTTGTATCTCTTATAGTTTATATAGTACAAGTCCAGTGGTAGCAAGTTTCTGCCGGTACATGTCCCGTATCGCTTTTTTGCTCTCCAGATTCGTGTTTGGCGAAAAAAAAACCACCAGAAAATCCTATTCCGGCACAAAGCCCACACCACTTTTTTTGTGGACCTGTGTAATTAAATTGCGACAAAGAGCCGTATTTGAAGCTCGGGGAGTGCTCGGTTGCGTTCAAGTTTCTGGGTGTCCAAATATTGGAATCATCTGGTATTTTAGTACAGTGGATGGGGAGAAAAAAGCTGTTTGACCTCCGGATTTTTTTGTACAGTTTCAATTTTTATGAAAATTTGGAATTAAGTTGATTTTACCCTCCAGATTAAAGTTTATATATGCTTGGGGTGTGCTTTTTATTTTTAGGGGGTAAAAACCACCCCTTATGCTAAAAAATTAAAAAACCATAGAAATAGGCCTTATGTAAATTAAAATCATAGCTAAATATGTGGAATAAATCTATTTTATGTTGTGAGTTATATCTAACATTATATTTTAACGTTTTAACCCTTAAAAATCACCCTTAATAACGAGATCCAAAAAAAAAAAGTTTTTTCATTTTAAAATTATTTAATAACGCTTTTATTGTAGAAAAAATATTTTAACAGTTTACGGTATAATAAATATTTATCTACCATAAAACAACCTTTAAATAACCACCTTTTATGAGATTTACAAAAAAAAATTTTTTGACAAATTAAAACGATTTAATGATAAATAAATATAGTCCCGGAAATGAAGCTAAAAAATTGCAAAGCCTCGCTATTTTTTTGTATTCCATCGATTTGTATAAAAATTTGGAATAAGGCGCTTCTAACCTTCTACTTTAAATTATATTTTATGGTGATGTGCGCTGTTTGTTTTTTAAGGGTAAAAACTACCCCTAATTGTCAAAACTTATGGAATAACATTTTAAACCTTAAGATGGGTAAAATTTGGTTTGGATTAGTTGATTAATTATTGTTTTATGTTTTAAAATACAATTTTAAAATATTTCGACCCTTAAAAATTAACCCTTGTTAGAGCTTAAATTAAAAAAATAAATATTTACCCTAAAAAAATGATTAATTTACCATAGTGATTTAATTTTAGAATGATGTTGCTTAGAATATGTACTAATTTCATTTCGCAACTTTTTGACCCTTATAAATCAACCCTTATTTTTGCTGAATTAAAAAAAATCCCCAAAAAATTAATAGCTTGAGAGATATGATAATTAAATATATTACTGCCTGAAATATTACCAATTTCATCCTTTTGCAAATTTTCAATCCTTAAAAACCACCCCTTACAACATTGCATTCTTATAAACCAATATAATAGATCTAAATAGAAAAAGAAAGTAGAATTCGATATAAAAATTATACCGGAAAAAGTATAAAGTATACCGGTTTTATAGAGTATTATGCTTCGAATTTTTCGAAAAAAAAATTGATTGGTTTTTAAACATAGCTCCTTTTAGTTTTAATGATAGAAAGTTTGTTCCGAAATTATTTTGTAGGGTTTTTAAACAGCTACAAGGCTATGTAAATTAAATGCTTTATAATCCCTTAGTTGTAAAATGGGATGAGTTTAAAGGGCTAGAATAAGGTGGTGCTCGCTCGTAAATGGAGGCTTTAAAAGGCCATATCTGGCCAAATATTTATTTTTTGGTTGTAGAGAAATTATAAAAAAAATCTAGTTTTTTTATAAGCTACAATTTTGCTCTCCACAGTTTTTTTGATAAAATGCATATTTTTAGAGTTATTCGTAAAAACCCCATTAAAAACGTCGAGTTTTTTGTCTAAAAACTTTCACTTTCATTCGCGAATAATTTGAAAAATATGTATGGAACATTTTTTACTTAGAATTACTTTTTTTATTGATTTCTGTAGTTAAAATGTGATAAAAAATTTCCACCCCCAAGATGGGGTAGCAACCACCCCAGGAAAAAATTCTATAATATATTGCTAAAAACACAAATAAACACCTACGTAAATAAAAGTTAGGTTATAAAACATTTTTGATCACGTGTCTTCTCTTTGTGACGTTCGAATTATCCTTGATTGATGACGTCACTCGTTCTATACCTGCCCTGCAAGCTCTACCGAGGGTTATAGCAAACTAACCCTATGTAACTTAGAATATGCCTTATATGAATTTTTGAAAATCCGAGTATTTCCGGAGATATTCGGGAAAAACCAAAATTTTCAAATATCGTTTTTAATTTTTCCTGCCTTTATTTTAAAACATATTTTAAAATAGACAGCACATTTGTATTACCACTTCTTTCGCGCTATTTGATAGCGGCTTCCGATTTGATTTTCACCGTTTCGTCACTCGCTCATCATCCTTAATTTTATTTTATCATATGGGCACCATATTGGGTTTTTACGAAATTATTAAAAAAAATATATCATTTTTGTTGGCCTTTATTCTGATAAATTTTCATATAAACACAAACCCTTTGAAATTAAGTTATCAAGTATATTTAGTTATTTATGTACCACAAATTGTTCTATTCTTAAAGAAGCGCTCAAATAAGGTTGACTTACAGCCTTTCTTAATAGATGTTATTTGAACTGATCCAGCACTTTTACAAACTGTGGCTTGTTTCATAAAAAAAATAAACATTTTTAAATTTAAAATAATCTCAGACATCTTATGAAAGTTAGGCCGCAAATTGCCCGTGGCTTCGGGAAGGCTCATAGGGCCATTAAACCTGGGGTTGCATCAAAGATGATAGCCGAAGGATGGCCCAGGCTCTGGCTAAGCCTGACACGGTAGAACTAAAGCCGGCAATTGTCTTGCGGCAAGGCCATAAAGTCTAAGTGAGCAAGCAAACTTAGGTATATGCCTAATAAATGACAATATAACTTCTATTATTTATAAACATAAATATAGGATTTAAAGTTTCTAAAATCGAACTAAAAGAAAAATCCTCCAAAAGGTTTTCGTCCAATACATTTAAACCTATGTGGGATAATCCTGTTAAATTTTGTTATAAAAAGGGGTACGTCATATTATTATTTTTTCAATTGCAATTGTTTTTAGGTGCATTACGTATTGGATTAAAAAAAACAAATATTCCTGAAAATTTTTAACTCGTGAATTTAATGAATTTTTTGCAAGTAGCGTATAAAAAAAATTTTAAAATGTTTTATTTATTTTCTTTCTAAAAATAAGTCCTAAAACAATAAAAAAAGGATGTTTGGTAAAGTTTAATTGTTTATTTTAATAAGATTTAAAATTTTGTTGTCTCATTAAAAAAAATACGCTTCTATCAACTTTTTAAAATGTTTCGACAAGCGTGGATCTTATCATCGATCTAGAATACCATTTTTATATAAAACCCTATAAAATTACGTAATTTGGTGCAAAGAATGGATTAAACCCACAAATAATATATTGGGAAAAATATTTATATCTAAAGTTGGATAAAAGAATAAACTAAATTATATGCGTTTTTGTACTGACCGTTTTTACCCAAACTGTCTATTTATCAAAAACAAATAGTCCCACTACATACTTTAGGAGAATATAAACAAATTTAAAGTGAAAAAGTTTGGAAAATTTTTGAAGACTTGCGTCCATTCCGATAAAATTTATATTGTACTGATAGGTAGAAAGTTTTCAAAAAGAATAAAAAGGCACAAAGCAAATTTGGCTAATATTAAATATGACTTAAATTAAGCTGCTTACTTAATAAAAATTATATTATTAATTTTAAAGCTTTAGGTTTACTTTGGACAAAGAGTGGTGAAAAACTTAATAGAATGGGCGGAAATTTTTTTAGCTTACAATTTTAATAATCCATTAAATAAAGTTAAATAAAAATATTTTTTGTCTTATCCATTGTCTTTATTTAAAAATACAACGTTTTAAATGGTAAGTAACTCCAGCCGTCTTCAGGTGAGTACTGACAATGAAAATCTAAAAAACATTATTAAATAAAGGTTACGACATCCTAGTTATTAATTATTATTGAATACTTAAACCTATTTGTCTCTATTGAAATTCCGTACTCCACGGTGTTTAACATTATGAAATCGATTATTTTTGTATGTATAAGTAATTGATGAATTTGTATTTTTAAAGTATTCCATTTATTAATAAGAAGTTAAACAATTTTATTTTAATTAGGCAATTAAAACGTCTATGTGTACCAAAAGTTTAAAAGAATAAAAAAAGAAAAAACAAAAAATATCAACCTTTTTACTTTTTAAAAAGTTTTAGGAGTCTTTAGAAAGATCTAAAAAATATATATTTTATATTATGTCTTTTGATTTCAAATGGAGTTTTAAAATCGCTGCGTTCTGCTGGTAAACAAAAAATAGGGTGGATTTATATAGACAAATAGCATAAAAATAAAATTTGAATATAGGTTTTTCCCATAAGGCGTTTATACAGACAAATAATCTTGAAGATCACCGACTTATAATTATTATTTTATTTTTTTATACAATTACAACTGCGCATGCCCAATCAAAACATGCAATAGAATGACAAAATGGTTACCGTAACAACTGTTTATTTGTATATATTTATTTTTAAATTTTGCGTCTTTTTTATCATATAAGATGGCTTTAAGTCTTTAAAATGAGGTTTTGATTAAAACCACTTATTCAAGTTATTTTAAAACTTTAAACACACAGTACAACTAAGAAATCAACAAAAAAAAACGCAAAAAGAATAATTTAAAAATAACGTTTGTTTAGAGGCTTATGATTGGTTACTCTTATTTCTTATTTTTATTTTATTTAGCCTTATATGTGGGGCTATTACCATTTCTAATTTTTTTTCTATTTAATATTTGTTATTTTTATTTCTATATTATTTGCCTGTATAAACCCATTTTTACATTACCTTAACCCTACATAAAGTTTTAAAGTGTCTCAAAAGTTTCCTCCACTTAGATTTTGACCAAATTTGGTATACGGGGTTTTTTGGGGCGCTGATCACTTTCACGCCTTCTTTTTGCACACAGTTTATTATTTTTACACTAAATTGACACACAATATTTTATAAACACTTTGAAATTTTTTTTTCACCTTTCACCCATTAAATTGTGAAATTTTAATTTCAAAGGCCGCCGCGCCACGATATTTGCTGATAAAATTACTAGTGTATACATGGTTGAGGCGTAAGCGGCTTTTGAAAGAGGAGGTTTGCAATTAAATAAAAAAAAGGTGTAAAATAAATATAAAAACAAGTTTTAAAGAGGTGTTTTCAAAATATTGTATGCCAATTTAGTGTAAAAATCAAAAGTTTTGTACAAAAAGAGGGTGGAATAGTGAAAATAAGGTTAGTTTGATTTTTATCTTTAATGATGAATATCTCGAAAATAAAACGTTGCCGAAAAAATTGTTTTCAGATTCGTGATCAGCTCCCCAAAAAACCCCCGTTTACCAAATTTGGTCAAAATCGGAGTGGAGGCAACTTTCAAGACAATTACCCTTAATTAAGATGCCCATTTTTTTACAGGAATTTATAATTAATTCCTTTTTGTAATTAAATGACATACTTTTTTTTACTCACGTAGGCAAGTCTATTATATGTCCAATAATTAAATGAAAAAATTGTCCCTTCTGGCAAATATGAAAATAATACTAAGAATTCTTAAAAAAATGTGTATTTGTTAAAATTTAAACTAACTTAAACCAACTTTAAAAACTAAATATAAAACGTCTTTTACTAGCAACAGTTGTCGTCATTCAGTTTTACCCACAACCTAATTTAAAAACCTAAATTCAAATAGAGGAATCAAATTAACTACACAAAAAGCAAACGATATTGCATTTTAAAGTGAAACCTTAGGTACTAAAAGGCGAATCCCGTCAAAAATGTGTCAATGATTCGTTACCATCGTTTCCTTTGTAATTGACCAACAAAACGAATGCAACGGATCTTTGAAGTGCCGGAAATACGTTTAAATTTTTGCTTTTAGTCTTTTTATTAACTATATAACATAAATGAGTATCATCTGTTAAATGACTTGCAATTAATTTCAGCTTAGCATTCAATTATTTTTAAAATGGAAATAGTATGAAAGCAAGATGGAATTACAGTGCTTTCATTTCAAAACGAACCACCCTAAATATCTTTAAAAAAAAACACTCACCAAAAAAACAAAGAAACACGTCGATTTAGATATACAGGGGGAAGTTTAACTTCGTATTTGATAAAATTTTATCGGTCACCTCCTAACCTCCAGTTAACCTCACTTTGATATGTCAAATGGCAACCCCCATAGTGTGACACATCATTGTAAGCGGCATGAAATTTGCTATCCAACAGTACTCAGAAACTTTAAATCGATGGACGTAGAAGCGTCTTAGAAGTAAAAATGTGTGTTAATTAGTTTATCGTGTTCAAATAATTTATTTTATCAAATGCTCAAAATGTGCGCCGTTATTGGCGAGACAATAATAAAGTCTGTTTTGAAATTCTTCGCGAACGTTGGCGAAAGTTTGTCTGGTAATACCTCTGCATTCTAGTGTAATTCTACATTTAAGTTCTTGAATATTTGCAGGTGGCGTTTTGTACACTTTACTTTTTAAATAATCCCAGAGGAAAAAGTCTAGAGGAGTTAAGTCTGGAGACCGTGCTGGCCATTCGATGGCACCTCGTCTGCCTATCCATGTGCCTGGAAACTGTTCATTGAGCCACTCTCGAACTGCTAAAGCATAGTGGGGAGGGCTCCATCTTGCTGGAAATGCAAATTATTTTCACTGAGTTCCATAGCACCATTTTCATCCACCTGATTTTCCAAAGATTGGACGATAGAAGGGTATATCGCATTTTCCAAAAGGTTCAGATACAGTTGCCCAGTTAAATTTTCTTCCAGAAAGAATGGCCCGATAATTTCGTTTCCATAAATACCTGCCCAAACGTTGATCTTCTCTGGAAATTGAGTATGTCCTTCTTGAAATATGTGCGGATTTTCATTATCCCAATATCTGCAGTTATGTCTATTAAGAATTCCATTTAAGAAGAAAGTTGATTCGTCAGAAAAGCAGATATTTTTGATCAAATGAGGGTCTTCGTCAATTCGCTGGCACATTGATTCGCAAAATTCTATTCTTCTATCATAATCGTCTTCGTTGAGTTCATGAAGAATTTGTATTTTGTATGGAAAAACATTCTTTTTAAAATTTTGTGACGGAACCCGTAGAAATATTGGTCAGCTTAGAAACTTTTGGAATAGACAACGTCGGATCTATTGCGAACTGTCCTAGTACCTCAACCTGGCGTGCTTCGTCTAAAACCCTTTCATTAGTACTTTTCTTGTTGCATACAGATCCAGTTTCTTCAAACTTACGCAAATTCCATTACATATTTATGCCCCACGTTTTTATTTTTTATGCCTCTCATTGAATACTCTGGCGGTTCTACGCGCGCATCGATCTTCAGCCCCATATAGGAAAATTATTTCCCATTCTCTTGCTAGAGTATACACCATTTTAAAATCAAGATTCTTAATTTTAAACTAACGATGTCAAAATGACAATCCTAACAGTAATATTTAACTGGTTCCTAAACGTCTTAAAAACTTGTGCTATTGCTGTGTTTTGCTGTAGCAGGTAAACAAAAAATAATAATTGGAATGAATGCACACTAAAATAGTCTGCGGGAATTTAAAAACAAGCTTGTCTCGCCAATAACGGCGCACATTTTGAGCATTTGATAAAATAAATTATTTGAACACAATAAACTAATTAACACATATTTTTACTTCTAAGTCGCTTCTACGTCCATCGATTTAAATTTCTTGTACTGTTGGATAGCAAATTTCATGCCCTTACAATGATGTGTCACACTATGGGGGTTGCCATTTGACATATCAAAGTGAGGTTAACTGAAGGTTAGGAGGTGACCGATAAAATTTTATCAAATACGAAATTAAACATCCCCCTGTATATCTAAATCGACGTGTTTCTTTGTTTTTTTGGTGAGTGTTTTTTTAAAGATATTTAGGGTGGTTCGTTTTGAAATGAAAGCACTGTATATACAAATAAAATAAAAATAAAATAAGGCATAGAATAAAAAATAGATATAACCCCATTTATACACCCAATCAATTCGACACGTATGTATTTAATATTATTAAAACTACAAAATATTTACATATGATAATCTATTGGGGCTTCCCCAAAAAATATGCTTTTTGGGTGTATGTGTGCTTGTATGTATGTTTGTATGTTTGTATGTACGTATGTTTGTGTGTATGTATGCAGATATGCATTTCTCCAAAACTAATAATCAGATTGTGACCATTCTTTTTTTATTAACTAACATTTACTTTAACTTAGAAAACAGCAAAGATTTGGTTTTTAGGCTAGGGATTACGATTAAAAATAATCTAACGAAAAAAAAAATTGAAAAACATTTTTGGGGGTTAAAATGAAGATGAAAGTTTGTAAGGAAAAATCGTCGTTTTTAAAGTTGTAAATAGTGGATATAAGGCTTCTGATTACCCAGAAAAATAGAAAGTGGTTTTTGGACTTTATTCCCGGAGTGGTTAAAAGGGAGAATGAAAGTTTGTACAACTCATGTACATGTACTAGCTCCTTTACAAACGCCATTTATATTAGAACACACTTTACGACGCGCGCAACGTCGCGAAGTGTGAGACGGATTACATGAATAAAATCTTTAAATATTCACAACAAAACTTTTATCTATTATTTTAAAAGAATGTTTTAATGTTTTCTTAAAAACAAAAATAATGAAATAAAAATGTAATTTTAAAAATAAAATCGACTTTAAAAAAATTCTTTAAATTATATTAATAATATTTTTCATACCTTCAATATTTGTTTCAACAACAACGAAATTAAAAGTAGGTACGCAACGAATTGGGGGCCTACTTTTTTTTAAGTCGGTGCCAGCATTTGAGAGAAGTACCCACCAAATATATATATAAAAGGAAAAGTTATTGGATAACATATCTTTTTTACTCAGTTTACTCAAATATTGCATTTCTTTTTAAATACGTTTTATATTCCATAATTTTGCTGAAACCTACTTTTAAAAAAGTGTAGGCCCCTAATTTGTTTCGTACTACTTTTAATTTCGTTGTTGTTGGATAATGTGAGGTATTAAAAGTTGCACTACGTGTTGCTCTGTTGGGAGCTGCCAGAGAAGGAATTATACTGGCCAACTCCTCTGAGCAGAAGCCGTGAAAATACCTATAGAAGAGCGACAGATCCCCTACAGCTCGACGGTGGGCAAGAAGAGGAAGCCTTTCTGTGAGCGTTGGATCATTAATAAGACGAACGGCTCTTCTTTGAATGGAGTCCAGAATGCTAAGTATTGTAGGGGACGCCATTCCCCAGACATGAGAACAATATTCTAAAGAGGGTCTGATTTGGGATACATACAGAGTGTACAGATTGGAAGAAGGGATAAGTTTGAGGTCTTGTGAAAGAGATATCTGCATTGACCTGCGCTTGTTTTTCAAATCAGAATTATTGGTTTAAAAAATTGAATACTAGAGTAGAGGGTACTATCGTCAGCAAGACTATAAATGGGATTAATTGTGGAAGAGAGAAGATCGTTAATGTGTAGAAGAAATAGCGTGAGTGCCAGCACTAAGCCCTGGGGCACCCCAGCATTAATTTGGTAGAAGCTGGAGGAATGACCATCTACACTAACTGATATACGTCGATTAGAAAGGAAACTGAAAAGCCAAGAGCAAAGCTTAGGTGGAAGACCGTAAGAAGGAAGTTTGTTAAGAAGCCCATCATGCCAGACCTGATCGAAAGCTTTGGATATGTCAAGAGCAACGATCTGGGATTCACCAAGAAACTCAACGGATTTGTTCCAGTTGTGTGAGACAAAGGAAAGAAGATCAGCTGTGGATCTACTGTGACGGAATCCATATTGTCTATCATGTAAGATCTTATGTTTTTCCAGATACTTTAAGATTTGGGAATTAATGAATTTTTCCATTACTTTGCAAACAACTGAAAGAAGAGATATAGGTCTATAGTTAGAAGGGAGACTTTTGGATCCTGTTTTTGGGACAGGTTGCACACGTGCAGCTTTCCAACTCTCCGGGAAAATGCCCGTGTCGTAAGAGATTCAAAAGAGGCGAGTTAAGATGGGTGCAAGCTCGGGAGCACATTTTTTTAAGACGATTGCTGGTATGCCATCCAGCCCAGACGATTTTTTAGTATTAAGAGAAGAAAGAATACACTTGATCTGTTTGACTTTAAAAATTATATCGGACATTTTATAAGAAACAGGGACAACTGTTGGAAGAGGAGAAGAGATTAATAGGAGGATCAAGCGTAGAATTGGCAGCAAATTGTTTGGCAAATAGTTCGGCTTTTCCTTTGGAGGTAGAGACAATCCCATCTTCAGAGATTAGGGGTGGAAAAGAATGTGTGCAAAAGTTCTGACTAATATATTTGGCAAAGGACCAGAAAGCTTTACTGTCATTTGAGCAAGAGAGAACTTTATCTTTTATTCGATTGTTAAAACGGTCATTTGCTTCTGAGATGGTCTGATTATACTGAATTCTCGCTTCGATGCTATCCTGTCGATTTTCGGGACTAGGGTTTTGAAGAAACTTTTTGTGGGCTTGAATTTTTAAAAGTCTGGCTTTGTCACAGGATTTAGAAAACCACGGTTTGTGATTTAAAGTTATGGGGTTCTTTTTAGTGTGGTGAATATAGGTTTCAATGCCTAGTTGAATTGTTTCGGTAATTTGTTTACATATTTCGGAAGGATCGTGAGTAGAAAAGCAGGTAGGATATCAAGGGTAGCTGGCAAAGAAATCTCTCAGACCATCCCAGTCGGCCGAATTGTAGTGCCAGATGGTTCGTGGCGGCATGCTTTCAGTTGCCTCAAAATGAGTGGAGTAAGATACGGTGACCAAACCATGGTCAGAGCGACCAAAAGGAGCAGTTACTGATGCTTAATAGAGTTCGGGGGTGGAAGTAAGAAAGAGATCTAGGGGGTTAGAATTATGGGTGGGAACCCTAGGAAAGTAGGTAGGTTCCATAATTAGATTGGTGAGCGAGTTGCTGATTGCGAAATTTTCTGCTGCTCTGCCTTGTGTATCAGTTTTTGTGGATGTTAGCCAATCCTTATTATGAACATTAAAATCCCCGAGAACGATTACTTCGGCCAATGGAAACTGGGAAATAATATTGACGATCTTTATTGAAAGGAAATCAAAGAACTCGTTGTAGGAATTGTCGGACGGGGACCGGTATATACAGCAGATAAATTTGGTAGAAGATCTGAAAGTAAGTTTAAGCCAAAGAATATCAGGCCTACCCGATTTGAGGTTAGAAACCCTAGCACAAGCCAGGTCGTTGCGAACGTAAGCACAACCGCCGCCATGGGGTCGAAAAGATGAAATGAGTTCATAACCTGGAAAAAGGAGGTGGTTGGTTGCTGATTTGGGACTTCTTTGGGTTTCGGTAAGAAAAGTATTGGGTTTGGAGGATTGAAGATAATGGTGAACGAGTTTACGTTGGAGTTAAGCCCACATATATTTGTGAAGGATATCAGACTTTTCGATGGTGGCCCCCCAAATGTAGAGTTTCTTTGAGCATATAGGCTCCTTAATGAACTGAAAAAAATGATTGATTTGATTGATTGTTAGATGTGACTACTAAGCTTGGTTGGTTTAAAATTACGAGGCCGTCACACGGGAACGGGTAAACACGTGTAATCATTAGCTGGACCCGGGTTATCCATTTACTTGGAGGCCTCGTAATTTAAACCAACCAAGCGGTAGTCACATCTAACAGGACTTTCTTCAGTTCATTAAGGGCCTAAATGTAAAAACTCTACTATTTATATTTATATAATATTATATATATATATATATATATATATATATATATATATATATATATATATATATATATATATATATATATATATATATATATATATATATATATATATATATATATATATATATATATATATATATATATATATATATATATATATATATATATATATATATATATATATATATATATATATATATATATATATATACAACACATGGAGCCACTTTATTTAGATTAATCCATTAAAGTACTTTGAGTTTTATATAAAAAATGTATAGAAAGCTGTTATAAAAAGCATCATATTTTTAGAAATTATTTACCAAAGTATGGAAAAATTAAGCATATTTTATTTTATTACATTTTTACCCTATATTTAAAAACAAAGGGTTTAAAATATATTAGATTTTAAAGTCTATGTAGTATAGCAGCAGTATAGTGCAAAAATTCGACAAGTCATTTTGAATTATAGCGCCCACACTGGCCCACAGGCATTCCCACAACTATTTAGTCAGTTTAATTAACAACACTCCTTTTCTGATAGAAATAATTAAACTTCTGTTTTTGGTGCTTTCAGGTACAAACCTTAAACCTAAATATATTTATTTCGTTATAACTAAAACTATTTAATTTGTTTTGGCAAAACAACACATATATAGTGTTAGTTGTCTGATATGATATCACCCTCATACGCTCGCTAGCTAACCTTTTTGCTAATGCTTTGAGACGTGAAAAACTGGGCTTTTCGAAATTGTTAAGCTTCAGAACATACAACTGAAATACGACAGATAACATCTGGCACAACCCGTATAATATGTGCGTATATTGCTTTGAGAAAGTTGGAATATCTAGAAATTGTCGTAAAATAGGAAACACTTTAAGGAAATTTAAAGCCATACATACACAATTGTATATTATACTTACCTTTTTTGATACGTTGTTTTTATTTATTCGTCATGGGTAGCTTTCCTATATAGCCAGCCATGGCCAAATAAACTATTGTTGAATTAGCTAGCTGGCTTAATAAAACTACAAAGTAACTAATAAAAAAGGATTAAAATGGTTATCTTAGTAAGGCGGTTCGTGCTTTAAAAGCTAATTTGTTGTAGGAATTAAAAGTACATAAAGTAAAATTATATAATAACGGCTTTTCTTAGGAATTAAATGAAATTGAAATATAAGGTTAATAAAAGTGTCTTTTATATAATTGACACATATTTTTTTTATCGTGTGTAAAGGAAGATATTAGATATTAAATTGTGCATAATTAACATTGTCAATATCTGTCATGTATGAAAGTCGGACATTTTGAAATGTCTAGTAAACGGTTTTTACGATACTTTTAAAAAACGAATGCAATATATAAATTAAAAATTTAGAAAATTAAAAAAAAACAAAATTTTTTAATCGTTCTGTTAAAAAAATTATGATTTTTAAAAGTTTTCGTAAGTCTGTTTTTTTATTAAGAAACTAGATGACAAGCCTGTGTCCGCCAGGCGAGAGACAATATTAAGTAGCCTCTGTCTCCGTAAGGCGCTTCCGTACGGCTAACGGTAAAAAAAAACACTTTTTTGCTCCTATTTTTGTCCCGGGGGCGAAATTCAAAAAATGGGCTTTGTTAGGTTCTAGCCACTGCTAAAGCCTACCACTGTGCCAAATTTCACGATTTTAGCTCAAGCCATAACTACAGAATCACGTGGACAGACAAATAAATATATACCGGGTGTTGCTCCGTCGAGCGGGGCATAGGGAATCCCATGTAAATTTTTAAGTGGTCCAATATTGGCTCCCCAATTATTTAAAAAAAAATATTATTAGGATTTTTTAAAGAGCACGAAAAGTTGTACCCAGTGTGCAAATTTCAGGTCTTTTCAGTCCGCCAGCTAAGAGATAAATGCTAAAATAAGTTACGAATCTCCTATCTTCTTACGCGCCCTGTATTATTAGAAGTTTATAATAAAATACCAGAAAAATTATTTAACCTCTTATTCTCAAGTTGTCAGATCAATGTCACATCATTTTTAAATAATGAACTACTCAAATCAAGAAAAAATCACTATTATAAAATGGTTTTATCAGGGAAATAGTTATCGAAGAGTAGCGGACATGTTTGCAGCCTATTTTCCCAATAGGTCAATACCAAGTAAATCGACAATAGAACGGACGATAAAAAAATTTGAAACTACAGGCACAGTAATCAATAATTGCAAATGTGATGAAAATCGACGAGAAAATCAGAGACAAATTGTACAAAACGAGAGGGATTTAGACGTGATACTTTGTGTAGAGGAGGCCGAAGGAAACATTAGCACGAGACAACTGGAGGACATTACTGGACAAGACCACACCACAATATCTCGAATTTTAAAAGATGTAAATACCACGCTTACAAGTACGAAAGACGCCAAGAATTAAGAGACGGAGACGAAATACGACCACAGGAATTTTGCTTTGAGATGATGGAGAGGACAAACACTGACAGAGGTTTTTTACAAAATGTTTGCTTTACTGACGAATGCACTTTTACATTGAACAACGAACTCAACATTCAAAATTGCCGGTACTGGAGTAACGAAAACCAAAATCGATTTGTTGAGACAAGGACTCAATATCCACAAAAAATTAATGTTTTGGCGTGAATTTTCGGCCCCCCATATTCTTGGACCATTTTTTCTTGACCGAAATTTGAATGCGGAGTACTTTCTGGAACTTTTAGAGGAATAAATTTTGCCTGCTTTAAACAACCTTGCTCGTGAAAATCAAGAGATTTGGTATTAAATGGATGGCTGCCCAGCACACAGTACCAGAGCTTGCCGATACTTGAACAACCATTAATACGACATCTGCCGAACCAGAATATCTCAAGGTCTCGGATCTTTCATAAACGATTTTTTCTATGGGGACATTTAAAAACTAAACATACCAATAACAAATATGAAAATTTAGACCAGCTAAGGAATGCTATTTTCGCTGAATGTGCCAGAATATCGATGTACCAACTAGCCAACGTAAGAAATGAGTTTTATAATCGTTTAGGTTATTATCTGTCAGTTAATGGAGGAATATTTGAGCATTTGATTAAATCCTGATATTTTCGTCATAAATTTATTTCTAAATGTAGACAAATTTGTTTTATTGTCTTGCGTAACTGTGAGTACATGTTTTGGAATTAGCTGTAAACTAAAATGAACTTACTCTCGACTGGTTGGTTGAAAAATGCTCAAATTTTCATTTTGGGTGGAACTTATTGTGCTCTTCAATAAATCCTAATAGCATTTTTTTCTAAAATAATTAGGAGAGCCAATATTTGACTATTTCAAAATTTACAAGGGATTCCCTATGTCCCGCTCGGCGAAGCAACACCCGGTATATACCTACCTACATATAAATATATCCACATTAGCAAATTATATATAGATGGTGTACACTATTTTATTGATTTTTTACGTAATCGCTCTTATGGAAGGTCTATTTTAGGACTAGGTGGGTCCAAAAAGTGTAAAATAGTGTAAAATATTACTAAATAACGAACAAACCTCATGTAATTTGTAGAGTCTACAAAAATTATTTTTTTAGCCATTAAGAACCTCTAACTTTTGGTAAAAGCGTATTCGATCTTATTTGGAACACTAAACGCTAAAGTTGTGGTCCATTCAAATACTGCATCACAATTAAACTAAAATAGAAAAAAAAAAATATAAGAATCCGTACTGGAACTAGCCAAGGAAATCCCGGCTCGTTGAATTCATTTTTTTTAGAGAGATGGGCGAGTTCGGAGCTGATGGCATGGAAAAGACGAAAATAAAAGATGTTCATCCAAATCTTGATTTGTCTTGTAAATGAGCCGAGCTTTACTTACTAAAAGGCGATACTTTTTGTCCACGGCTATCGAGTAAACTATCCTAAAAGATATTAAAAAGGGTTTCGCAAAAATACTTTATTTGGCAGATCTCTCTCTAGTTTCTTAAATATGAGCATCCAAATCCAAAAAAATATTTTTTATTTCCATTAAGGCTTAAATAATAGAGTAGAGCAAAGATATTAACCTTTTTATTTTTCGTTCTTACTTGTAAAAAAAATGTGTTACTGTTGTTTAGTTGTAACTTGGTTAGTTGCGTATCAAAACGTTTTAATATCTTTTACCTTATACCCTCCCTTAGAGAGAGTGTTAATAGGGAAAATTTCGAAAATATGATCTTTTTTATTTTAAGTACTACTAGCGAAAACTAGGTATAACTGGCATTTAATAATAACCTTTTGAAAATAATTGATTATACATCGCCAGCTACTCTCACCTAAAGATGGTACCCTATCTTATAGATGGAAATTTCCGAAAGTATCAATTTTTTTTTCTCTGTCCTTTTTTACGATCTATTAAAAAAAAGTTGTTTATTAGCAATAATCGTTACAAAGTATTTTGGGATCTTAATTAAATAATTTCTAACCAAAATGCATAATTGTGTCTTTGTTTATGGGGTGGTAGAGGGCAGAAGATATTATTAAAATTAAAAAAATATCATTTGGGTTTTTTTATAAACTTAGGTGAAAACTTTTTTACTATTAAATATTGGAAATACAAAAATAATTTTTTTATATATCCTACCCTATTGTATAAGCTGCAGATATGATAGATACTAAAAAGTTTTCTTCAGGTTTGGAGGCTTCTATGTTAGTAACTTTTAAAGATAGACATTTCAAAAGTGGTGTATTTGTTAAGTTCTTCTAGAGATCTTTTTATTAATAATATATTGATCATTATATATGTTGTTTTATTAAAAAAAATGTTGTTTTAGTATAAAATTTCTGTTGATGTCTGTACTTTTGAAACCATTAAAAAATTCATATTAAATATAGTAGTCTTTAAGGGACCTTTTCAATAGTGATAACATTATACATGGTGTTCCCTCTAAAAAAAAGGATTTTTTCCACTAAACTTAAAAACGCGATTGTCAATTGTTTTTTGAATACTTAATTCTTAATGGAGGTAAAAAGTGCTACTAGTTTGCTAATTTAAACAATTTTGTTTTTTAACTAATAATATAGATATCAATGGCGGAGACTTAATTTAGACAACCCTGTGAATACTAAATAAACAAACTAACACGATAATTACAAAATAACTAATAGACTGATTGTACTATCACTTTTTATTTTTTTTTCTAAATACATTTTTTTTACCTTACAGAATAATAAAAACTTTTCTTAGGAATCCCACATTAAGCCAGTAGTGCTTAAGACTTTTAGCAATTAAACTTTTCTTTGTAAAGCGAAACAGAAAGAAGAATACTTGTATCAACTTAACCCAATATAATACCTAAAAGTTTTAAATAAACTTAGCTTGATTTCGCATTGTCGAAAACTATGTGAAAACACTAAATCGTTCGAATCCAAGTATCGTCATCCGACCGCTTGAAAGCGACAGTTCAAGGGTCATAAAACCTTTGTTAACATGGGTTTAAATTGTAAAAAGTTTTCATTGTCAATTCACCACTTAAATCGCTTAGAACGGGGTGGTCGGAAGGAGATTACTTAAATAAAGTGTCATTGTTACTACCTGCCTTCGAGCATAATAAAATCCTTTTTATGTGCCTCTAGTAGTCTATTGAAACATAATAGAAATTAATTTGTTTAGTGGTTTTAGAATAATGGTATTGTATTTGGTAGATTATTAGAAATAAGCTATTATATTTAGTATGTATAGCTAAACGATTTGCCAAGATCTAAGCAAGTTCCGGCCTAACACACGAAGTGTGTATATTAAACGAAAGGTTTCCTTTGTATTTTCTTCCTATCATAAATTCATTATCGTTCCACATAAAAACATAGGATTTGGTATGTAAAGTCACACATGTGTTCTAATTCCTGTGAAATAACTAAGAAAGTTATGTCAAGTGGTTTTTATGATATTTTATTTTGAAGATTACCCATTTATGAGTAGAAACTTAAGTATGTTTTAGGGTACAACTTAAAGAAATATTCTAAAAACTACACATTTTTTACTTGGAACGAACTGACACAGGAGAGGTAATATCGTATATGTAGTGGTGTAATAGAAGTTTGCAATCTAATTTAATCTGACTTTCTGAGGTTATAATAATAGAATTTGAAACGCAGGCAGAACTTGTTTTGCTGAAGAGAAAATTGCTACATTTTACCTATCAGCTGGCGAACTCTGTAATTCATTTGAAATATAAATAGACAAGAAATAGGTTAGAAATATTATTTCTCTCTATCACTAATTGGTACTCTATATCATTTTCTCTAATTGGCTGGTTCAGTTTCGGTAATGGAATTATAGGATTTTATTCAACATGAAAACATAGGTTGCTTGGTGGAAAAATGCACAATCTATGGAAATATTTACAGACGGTAGCAGTTTTTTTTTATTATCAAAACCTTAAAGCCTTGCTCTTTTTTTAATGTTTTACCTTTTTGTTCATCTCGACAGCTCCTTTTTAAGAGGAGATATTAAGATATACACTGGGACATATTTACACTTATTTTTATGTAAAAATTAGAGGTGATGCGATGCTTTTTTGGCGCAATGTAGTTATAATGCTTTAAAGAGTTTTTAAAAATTTTATTAAGAAATGTAAAGTTTGGTGGGGAAATACACAGGACAACTATTAGTACATTTTAAAGAGAAATTCAAAGAGGTGTTCAGATTATTTTAAAAAATAAAAACTTGGTTAAAAAATCCTAAAATATTTAGAAAAAGTGTGGGGAAATTTTGGAAAAGAATAAAAACGCAAAAAAATTATAAATGTTTTATTTTAAAGTGCAATGTCCAAATATATGTAAAAATATGTACACAAATTTTAAGTTTAAATTACATTTAAAACACTGATGGGGTTTAGGACAAGATTTTTTCCACAAAGTTGTGCTCTTCCACAGAATGCATAAAAATTGGGTCCATTTTATAATCTTTAAACCACGGGCCACAAACAAAAAAAAATTATAATTAAATTTATTCATTTAAATATAAACTTTACAACACCCTGGGTAATAACATGTTGTTTAAATAATAAAAATATGACTTTAAAAGTTTAAAATAAAATGAAAAAAATAAGTAAAACAATGAGGGAGATAAACTTATGTATATTTTTATGGGATAGATAGAAAACAAATCGTAGCAAGAGCCTGGCTGTCTTTTTATTTCTTTATTCCGAACTAGCCATTCGGAAATCCGAATATAGCCAAGAAAACTTACGGAGTCGGGTTTAAAGAGATTTTCTCTTATAAACAGGAAATTTCTTCTCTATGGTGTTACAGAGTTCGCCTGTAGATCACAAACCCCAATCTACTTGGAAAAAAACTTTAAATCCAGGAGTTCAGAACTTGTCTACCCTTATTAATAAAACTATTAAAAATCTTATATTTGAAGAAGAATAATCATTTTTCCTTAATCATATTTTTGTTCATTCATTTTAATAGAAGAAATCCTACCATGATTTGGAAAACAAGAGCAGGTCAATGCCGATATCTCTTTCACAAGACTTTAAATTTATCTTGGATTGGGGCGCCAAAAATCTTGTTTAGTTTAATGCTTCAAAAACACAATACATGTTTGCTGTCGCGAAAAAAGTCTGACAATGCTCATCCCCTACATATGAGCGGCCAAGTTCTGCAGAACAAAGAGTCGTTTAATCTTGTCGGCGTTACTTTTGAGAATAACCTTAACTGGCACAAACACATTACATCCATAGCCTCGGCAGCTTTAAAAAAGCTTGGATTCCTCTTTCGAGCCAGAAAATATTTCTCTTTCTCCAATCTGTACACTCTGTATGTATCCCAAATCAGACCCCCTTTAGAATATTGTTCTCATGTCTGGGAAATGGCGTCCCCTACAACACTTAGCATTCTGGACTCCATTCAGAGAAGAGCCGTTTGTCTTATTAATGATCCAACGCTCACAGAGAGGCTTCCTCTTCTTGCCCACCGTCGAGCTGTAGGGGATCTGTCGCTCTTCTATAGGTATTTTCATGGCTTCTGCTCAGAGGAGTTGGCCAGTATAATTCCTTCTCTGGCAGGACCCAACAGAGCTTCCTTCATCCCTAGAGTGTCAAGACTATGGAACCTGCTGCCCGCAGAAGTTTTTCCTTCTCTTCCCAATCTTCAAATATTGAAGTCCCGTGTGAACAAACTCCCTCTTATCACGCTTAAGACACCCACGTTACGTAAGTAGTTAGGCAGTAGCCTTCGTGGACTGTCCCAAGATAAATAAAAACACTTATGTAAAATAAGAGCAAAGTTTTTATTCAAAAAATTCGGCCTCTTAAAGTTCTAAGATACAAAATTAGACCAAGTTGTTTTTTGACTTGGAAAGTTTTTTACTGATTTATCTCTATTATTTAAAAATACTGTTTGTATTAAAAAAAATTATTAATATAAACAGATCAAGACTTGCAAAGTCAGAAAAGAACTTGGTCTTATTTTAGATCTCACTAATTTACCAAGCCGAGATTTTTTAATAGGAAGTTGGTTCTTATTTTACATAAGTATTTTTGGAAAAACTTTGTTTAATAAAAGTCAAATTTACACATATTTAGTTACATTGGAGTTGTACATAGGAAAACGCAAATATTGGTTTCTTATTTTAAACGTTTAATCCATCATATTTTACTTGAAAATTTAAAAGGTTCAGTTATAAATCTGGTTTTTGTCTTGAAAACAAAAACTTTATAGTACATAAGGTGGGTGAACCATGGAAGGCCATCATAACAAATAAACAGGTATTATTCTTTTACTTACTGGATAAATAAAAAAAAACAAATAATTAGATAACACTTAATCATTATTTATTAAGTTTAAGTTTTACTAAACTCTTCCAAACGGCTTTGGAAGGAATAAGGCTCTGAACAAGACCGATATACTTAATCAGTCGTTTAACTTAAAACTAATGTTGTGACGGTCAAAATATCTAGTTTTACTTAAATTGCATAAATTTTTTTTTCACTTATATTAAAAATTAAATTCTTATAATAACATATTTACTTAAAAAATACTTAACGAATATTACTTAAATACATATTAAGAATATATTAGTAAACATGTTTTAAAAATAAATTTAATGAATATAATATTATTTCAATAATAAATAAATCTTTAAAAGCTTTTATTACAAAATAATAAAAATATTTAATCGACTACAATGGCCTTCTTATGGGTCCGTTCTTTGTAAGGCCAAAATATTCCTAAGAAGGTAAGACAATCAAAATAATTTGAATGACAACAATTTTCTTTTTTAACAAAACATTTGGATAAAATTAGCATGATTACAAGTAATAATATTAAGATCTTATACATTGTTTTACTATTTTAGATACGTGTTTATAACTAAAAACTAAATTTTAATATTTTCAGAAATCCTAGATGTTCCTAATAAGGCCATTGTGCTCTAGCAAGGCCCATTTTAAAATTTTTGATCGGTCTTGCGAGGAAATATTGGCTTGCTTAGGAACACTGGCGTTTTTTTAACTACAATGCAAAACAAAGTAAGATTTTTTTCTTAAGTACCATAGCAGATCTTTATATATCAATTCAAAGAAAACAAAATTAAAGAAAATAAATTCGTTATAGTGCTAGTGTGAGTAGAAGAAATTTGTCGTCGTATGGCAACAACTACGACTTTATATTAATTGGCTTCACAAAGAACTTGGCGTTCCATGGTCCACCCACCTTATTATAAAAGCATAATGCAGACATTTTTTCATTAATAAAATAGGCCCTTAAAAGATATATCTTATAATTTTAAATGGGTAGCTGAAAAACAATAAAAAGTCAGTGAATTTTTTAAAAACAGCTTTTAGATACTTAATGTTATCTATGTAAAGAAATAACCTTATAGAGATATATGTTATAAACATGATGACTGACGTTTAAGTAAAGCTTAAATTATTCTTGTCCCTAAGATTTTTCGTCTTCTAAATCTATTATTGCAAAAGTTATCCTGTGAAACCAAAAGACATATTTTTTACTGAAAAAAATTATCGCTGTATCGTCCCAAGAGAAAGTCAAACCGATATATCTTTACAGCTCCGTTGGGTTTTTGGGTACGAGTTTGCCTGATAGAAATTATTGTATAAAGCTGCAAGGAATATGGATTATAGAGGAAAGGACATGTGCTTAAATTAAATGTTTCTCTGGCTTTTCTTGGATTTGCTTTTTCTTTTACCGGTGGATTTTTAAAATATGGCTGTAAGTAAAGTACTAAACAAAATATGTTTTTATTTAAAGTGGCATAATTTATAAACAAGAGCCCTTGCCGCGTTAAACACCGCTTTCCGTGAGATTAGCGAAGTTTAGCAACGTTAGGCACGGTAAGTTCCTGGATGAGTTACCGCCAATGAACACCGTGTGTTGTTGGTCGTGGTTCGGCATCTACGATAAACTGTAGGTCCAGACTTGTATAACCTCGCGACACTATCGCGTCGTTTAAAAAGTGCCGTGGAATGCAATATTTATATTTTTCGGTACTTGGACAACGTTGACGAAACTCGGGGCACATAGGGGTTAACCATCCAAACACACGGCATCTACGGTACCTAGTACTTAAGCTTTATGGGATTTAGGAAAGATAAAAAAACAAGTACACATTTAAAAGAAAGTAATATAGGAAATCCAGATATTTATTGTTGTTATTTTTTTTTCGTAAGACTATACCAATTGTCTGCATTTAAAACGGTCAATTCATAGTTCTTTGATTTTAAAAACCAAATTTTGTTTGTTTTCCTTAAGATTTTAAAAGGTTGTGAATTTTATCAACATAACACAACAAATTTTGCCAAAAAATATGTATGATTATTTTAAAACGTTGTTTATTATTGAGTATGTAGTTCATGTTTTAGCTTTTACAATTTTTTCGTGTTTGTTTTTTTTAATTAGGCAATTTGTCTTGTATTTTTGTTTTTTTTAACAAATATTGGCTTAAATTTTATTTATTTTCTCAAACAGCGTTAAAGTTTCTTATTTTAAATTGTTGATCTAACTGACAATCGTAATATTTTTTAAGAAAAATAGTTATCATACCTTCTTTCAAGACTTACACATTCTGAAAGAAATAGATAAAAAAAAATTAAAGTATTTTGCGATTTCAATACGTTTTTCATTTTATATAATGATAATGTTTTGAATCGAGTGATCAAAAGAAAAATTCTTCTAAAGTTAATCTGTTAAAAAACAGTAAATCAATAATAATATTTCTGCACAAAATAATTAATATTTCTTAAGTTCAACTTATGAGGGGCCAAAGTATAATAGTTTGGTTTCCTTCATTGATATTCATGCATTGTTGAAGTCGGGCCTGAAAGTTTTGCATAGCTCTTCAAAGCAAATCGACAGGTATCGCTGCCATGAAACTGTTGTTTAAGGGATAGGTTACAAATACTTTTACGTATCCACACAAAAAAAAAGCGCAGAGGGTTAGGTGGGTTAACCGAGAGAGCCAACTGATATCCTCGTCTCGAGAACTTATACGCCTTGAGAACAATGCACACACGCCACATTGTAAGAATTTAATAAATTCTTTTAATGCTTTGTTCCCAGAGCGTATCGTTTCTCAAAACGGGGATATCATTTGCAATTAATCCACCCAGGAAAACTCCGGCCCTTAAGTAACTGATTCATTACGAGATTGCAGCAATACCTGTCGATGGGCTGCAATGAGTTTTGCAAAACTTTTAGGCTCGACTTCAACAATACATAAATATCAACGAAGGATATTTGGCTATTGTGGCATTTAAAAAGCTTTTGTTTTTTTTTTTTGATACGGTAAATGAAATAGTCACTCTCTTACTCTTTATTAATGTAATTAATACTGTTAAAAAATAATTATTTAATGAGAAAATTATGTACAGGGTTTTCATTCATATCTCGACACACACTTACAACGATAGCCAAAAAAGATAGACTAAAAACGTCTTGAATATTACAACATCAAAAAGTTAAAAAAAAAATAAATAAGTTAACTTTTTTTAAATAAAAAACTCTATATATATTCTTATTTAGAATGAAAGGTCTATTCATCCTCTTTTGAAAAGTATATAGTTTGCTGGCATTTCGTTTAGCCGTTTTAAAAATATTCAAATCGCATTGCCCTGAAAAACAAACGATTTGATTTGTTTATACGTTTTAACAGCACCTTAACACTTATTGATATTACATTATATTACATTTACTTTAAAATGAGATAGAAAACCTGGTTGGAAATATCCCTTTTTAGCAATATAGGAGCCCTATCTGGTACCAGGACGGGGTACATCCCCACACAATATTGCACCAGTGACTCAGTTTCTCAACGAGAAATATAGGGTTTGGATATGATTTAGATTTAGGATTTGGATACTTTAAATTTAATTAAATTCTCTGGATTTTTTGTGGAGTTAGATAAGATATTTTTTTTGTTTAATACTAAAACTAAATATAAAATATATTACTTAATAGGAACCGGTTGATTTTGTTTTCAACGCGATTAAGATCAAAAATATAGTGGAAATTACCTTAAAAATTTGTAGATTGTTCAAGTTTATAATAAGTTAATTGTTTTCCAAGGCAATGCTGATTTTTACTATTGATTGAATTATTAATCAAAAACTGAATTATTTTCAAAACGGCCGAACGAAATTCCAGCAAACTATATATTTTCAAAAAGAGGATGAATATAAATGTATACAGGGTGTTCCATTAAAAAAAAGTTAACTTTTTTATTTGCCCTAACTTTTAGATGTTTATTTGTTTTTTTCGTTATGCGCAAAAGATAATAGATAAAAAACCATGTAACTTTTATACAAGAAGTTTTATTTAACCTTTTTAGTTATGGTTGAAAGTGGGTGTCAAAATATAAATGAAAATCCTGCACAAATATTTTTCGTTTTATTGGCGGACCCTGTACTTACAACAAGAGCTATATTTTACCATTACAATAAAATCCTAACCCACTAACAATTTAGTGAGTGTCAGAAACTAACCATTGTAAGAGGGCCCAATTGTATTTTCGCCACCAATTTAGTGTCAATGGTTTAGTATTCGGGCCATAAGAGCCTCATATTTTACCGTGATTTCATTCCTGTCAGGACGAAGGGCTCCTAAATGTCTACCTCTGTTATGTTTAAGTGCTTTTACTCGTATTTCTGCATTTATTATTAGTTTTAAAATTTAACCGTTATTTTAGTAGGTCTAACAACCCAAATTTAAAAGAGTGTTTGTGTCCTTTGTTCTTGAATTTGTGCTTTTGTTTAAAGAAAACAGTTTTACTAAAACGTTTAAAGTAAAGTTAATGATAAAATATTATATGAAAATGTAGAATATCAATATTTTTATACATTTTCCTTTAGAAATTGGAAAAAAGTGGTATATACTTTTTATAATACCTCTGCCCCTCTACATGATACAGAAAACTTAGAATATAAAATGTGTGCTTGGTAACACTAATTTAATTAACTGTATTGGTACAAATACATTTAATTTTACATGTCAATTACTTTATACGTCAATGTTGCTGGTTTTTGAGATAATTAAGTAACCAATAAAGAAACGTAAACACGACGTAATTTTTTTAAATCAGAACTTGTCACTCGTCGAAGGGTATTTGTGTTAATTATTAACAATAACTTCTTGACTTCTCTCTTTTAATCCCGCTAAAGTTTGATTAGATTAAGATTCCAAAATTTCGTTTCTAACATATTCCTAAACAAAGAAATCTTAAGGTGTAATATCTATCTATACTAGAATAAAATCAATTTTTGTGAAATTTAATATTTTTTTTTCAAAATGTATAAACTTATACATTTAATAAAAACAAATTTTTATGGTTAGTTCAAAAATACAATATGGCGTCAATAAGAAAAAAAGAAGTGGATGATGATTTTAAATAGCTGAAGTTTCTTTAAAATACCTCCAAACTCAAAAAAGGTAAAAGTAGGCCGATAGCGTCTTAAATTGATTAACAAAAGTTTTTTTATAGTTTATAGTTTCTACGATATCAATACATGCATTACCAAAATGACTACTTTGTATAAAGTAAACACGAGTAGTCGGATAGACATAAAGAAACACTTTATATCTCTGATAGTCCCTTTAACACAAAAAAGTTCATTTGCTTTTACATTAAATGCTCTTCACTTTATTGAATTCAAGGACCCTTTAATTTTGCTGAAAAATAAAATTTTAATATTCTATAACTGCAAATTTAATAATTTTTTCCTCAACCGTTAATTTTCTGCCCTTCAGAGTCGCTCTTGTGGAAAATCGTTCAGGCAGGGTTAATATAAGAAGCAATCGATAAAAATTTTAATTTTAATAATAAGGCTTATTGAATATTTCTGTTTTTTTTTTCTTTTTGTTAAAACACTTTAACGTTTTATTCGCATATTTTTAAGACCTAATTTTATGCTGAAGTTTTTGATTAATTGCCCCAGTACCAACTTATATTATTATATCCATCCTTTTAGCAATAAAAGTCCCAAAGAAATGTGTTTCATTACTTTAAATAGTATATTGCTAACCTAGAAAAGAAAATATGTCATTTCAACCCGCGTGTAAAATTGAAATGACATATTTTCTGCCCGTGATGCGCATACTTGTTTTTACAACACCTGCGTGAAAAGTAATAAAATATTACTATTAATAGTTAATTTAATATTTATTTTTTATAATTAAATGTAACTATCAGGGAAAAACAGCTGACTAATGCGTACATTTGATGAAATTATTTTTACCTGAGTACAAATGAGGCATTTTCTTTCCTTAAAACTGGGAAAAAATCGAACTTTCCACCCAGTGTAGTAAAAAAATAATTAGAAAAAAAGTAAGTAAGGTACAATTACTCACAAATTTGGTGATAGAAAAAAGATTTATTATAAGTATTTTTGTCCTGATTATGATTGCATAGTATGGTTTCTTCTAAATGTTAGTTTGTTAAGCAAGGTTAAAAATAATTCCACGTTGAACAGCAACAAGAGACTAGAAAACACAACTTTGGTTTAACGACAGGGCGAAAATATTTGCCTAAAATAGCTACACTAAACTAAAACAGATATGTTCAATATTTTTGTGGCAAGTTCATGCTTTAAAAAGTTCTTGTTGTTTATTTTCAGCAGAAAAGTTTTTATAGTTTTTGTTTATATTTAGCAAAAAAGTTTTTATACAATGTATTTTTGATACTACGTAAAAGTGTAGAGTTTAACTGTTATGTTGTGTAAGTGTAAATATCTTTTTATCTGTAAAATTGTTTTTGTTTAAATATTATATATTTGTCTTTTAATTTAGTCGAATCATTATTTTTTTGTAAAATTAACATCATTTTAAAGAAAAATGAAAATAATAATTGTACCAATTAAAATAAACTAATATGTTATTTAGGAAAAAATATCAAAAACAACAACTAAAAGTTTTTAACTTTTTTTTTAAGTTTATATCAAAATTATTACAAATTAATTTTTAAATTCCATATTATAGTTTTTTGTATTTAAGTTTATTTTGATATCTGTGGCAGACATACGACCTATGCTTCGGTAAGATTTTTTGGTTATTTTTTAGGATTGTTTTTCTTTTTTTCTGTTTCAGGTGATCTGCTAGTTTATAGGGGTCAATGGGTCTGAGCACACTCAGTTGGTATACCCCGGAACCAGAACCGAACCGGTCCCATTGTATAAAAACTTTTCTGACTAGTATAAAAACAAAAACTTTGTAAACTTAAGCAGTTTTCGGGAGTCTATAATAAAACTGTTAAGAAAAATTCAATTAAAATAAAAGGGATATATTTAACGATTGATTATTTATTGAGAGGAATTAAATATTATTCTTATTCATTATTTGACGATTAAAGCAAAGTATAGATAATAACAAGTAATGTAACTCTCCCTGTTGCTACCTGATTCTCTCAGTGACCTCGAGTCGATCGGTGCCCTGAAATGTACCCTGGGATCGTCAGTGCAGTAGAAGCCGTGCAAGCCATAGATAAAAAACAATAAATAAGAAAGTCGAAGCGATAGGTGTTTATAGTCTATTAACGTACTGGAGATAGTGCGAGTAAAAAAAAGGCTCCGCCAACAGGGATATAAAGATTTTGATTGGCTGCCTTTTATTGCTTTTTTCGGTCTGTATCAAGAAGATAATAATGTAAAATTATGAATATATATGTATTATTTAAGGTAATTGGTCATAATTTTCAATTAAGTTAGGGCAATGATTTTACTGCATGGCACATAAATTTTGCCGTACTTATTAATTGAGAGAGAATAGTTTCAACCTTCTGTATAAACAATATATATTTATATATATATATATATATATATATATATATATATATATATATATATATATATATATATATATATATATATATATATATATATATAAAAATATATATATATATATATATATATATATATATATATATATATATATATATATATATACAATTATAAATTCACGTTTATTTAAAATAGCTAGCCACTTTATAAAACGCGGCCATATTCTAAAATAATCGTTTACTTTAATAATTTTAAATATGCTAGATAACTTATTTATAAACTGCCGATCAAATAGACCACATTCTCAAATAGATGATTTTGATAAAGAAAATTTACAATTTAAAAAGGAAAAACCTAACGACAACTAACCAGAACTAGGTAATAGTTTGGAAGTTGTTGTTTAGTCCCCAATAATTGCATCCTATTTGGGTCAAACTACGTAATATACATTACTTACCACTCAAATAGGATGCATTGGGGACCGTAAACAACAACTTCCAAACTATTACCTAGCTCTGGTTAGTTTTTGGGTAAGGTGTGGTTCCTTCCACGCCACCGTCGCATACGACTAACGCAATGCGACTAACGCATGCGGCCGCCGTTTAATCAGGTGGTTTCCTAGGACCGCGGCTCAAACTTACGATAGCAAAATTATTAGCGTAAAGGGAATAATTTTTGGTAAGAGTCGTGATGGATGATCTAGCACTATATTTATTGTTAGAAGAAAAAGAGGATGACGAAATATTATTACAATTAGCCAACCTGAAACATAGCAATGCCCCTATATATCCAATATTTCAGCAAAGACTCGATGAGGGTTGTTATACTACATTAATAAATCGACATCAGCAACGGGATGAAGTAAAATTTAGAAAATATTTTAGACTGAATAAAGCACAGTTTGGTTTTATTCTTGACTTAATAAAAGATATAAAGTCCGACCCATACAACAGAGTTGAATATCCAATAACCCCAGAGGAAAAATTAGCCATTGTATTAAGGTAAATCTGTACAGGGTGTCCCAAATTCGAGTCTTATTATTGGGATCTCAGAAACTTGAAGAGATACGAGGTCGGCTAAATGAAGGCAAAGATGCGCAATTTGATGCTAATCAAAATGCCTTCTTAGAACTTTAAAAATTTCGAATACATACTTTTGGAAAAAACCAATTATTCGCGATTTCGTTTTTAATTTTTTTTTATGACTTTATTTGAATAAATGTAACAAAATAACTTTTACATATCCATTGCTACTTTTTCTGTTCTACAAGATAGTGTTATTAGATTTATACACCGACGTTTCGTCTTTAAGTTGCCATCATCAACTGTTTTTTTTAAATACGGCCCTGGATTTTTTTATTATGTATTTTAGGAGCTATTAAGTTCCCAAAACCAATAATGTATTGCACTTATTCGAAAAATTTATATTAATGGCAATTTTCGTAAGAAACCATATGTTAGAGAGTCAGACAATATTATATTTTGACAGGATCTTGGGGAAACATTAAACTGATTTTTTCGAATAAGTGCGAAACATCATTGGATTTGGGATTTTAAAAGCTCTTAAAATACGTAATAAAAAATCCAGTACCTCGTTTAAAAAATAAAGTTTTAATTTTCAAAAATTAAAAAAAACACCGGACATTCCACACAAAACAACACAAACAAAATATCAGTCGCACACACGACTGCGGCTACACTGCTTCTTCAGCAGTCCAGTCGCATTAATCGCAGTCGTTGACAGCGGACGCATACGACGGCCGCTCGGAACAAACCAGACACATTTAAAAACATGAGTAGGAGTGCACGTGGAAGGAAACATACCTTTAGTTGTCGTTAGGTTTTCCTTCTTAAATTGTAAATTTTCTTTACCCTAATAATCTATTTGAGAATGTGGCTCGTATTTGATCGACCAATTTATAAAATGGCTAAAAACACTAGCCGTATTATAAAATAATTCAAACTAAATGATTATTTTACAATGTGGCCGCGTTTTATAAAGTGGCTAGCCATTTTAAAAAATAGCGGAATTTATATAAATATATATATATATATATATATATATATATATATATATATATATATATATATATATATATATATATATATATATATATATATATATATATATATATATATATATATATATATATATATATATATATATATATATATATATATATATATATATATATATATATATATATAAAAGATCCCAAGTTCGAGTGCATGCATGGGGACCGGAAACCGTAAGAGATACGAAGTCGGTTAAATTAAGGCAAAGTTGCGCATTTAGGTGCCTAACAACATGCCGATTAGAAAGTCTAAAATTAGTCTTGGAGATATCCGGAAAAAAAACCTACGTTATTTAAGTTAAAACAAGAATTTTCCCCTCGACGCGTTTTCGTTAACCATCATCAACTTTTTTTTTTTAAATACGAACCTGGGTTTTTTATTTAATTTTTTGTACCTCCTATTATCCCAATTACAAAAATGTATAACACTTAATATTTATTAACAAATATGGAACTTCCTATAAGAAATGGTGTGCGTTCCTTGTCTTACTCATTGTCTCCTATGTAAAATATGTTTATTTAAAGAAAAATTTAAGTGTTATACATCATTGTTTTGGGATTTTAACTCTTCAAAAAATGCAAAAACAATTGATGCCCATTTAAAAAAATAAAGTTGATAGTTTTGTAAAAAATTTCCCTTTTTGGGTAAGATGGCCATAAGAGAGTGTCTTTTGTTTATCCATATCTCTTTAAATAACGCCGAAAAATAAAAACGAAATCAGAAAATTTTGGGGTTTTTTTTCGGATATCTCCGGAAGTACTCGAAATTTTACAACTTTCTAATCGGCATGTTGTGGTAAATGGCAACTTTGCCATAATTTAACCCCGACTCTTGGTTTGAGATCCCCATGCATGCACTCGAATTTCATTAATTTTTATTTATTTTATATATATATATATATATATATATATATATATATATATATATATATATATATATATATATATATATATATATATATATATATATATATTATATATTTATAATATATATATATATATATAAGGGTGGAAGAAGGTGATCGTGGGTGGTAAAAATGTGTAATGGAATACTGAAAACTATTTTGGTATATTCCTGCTAGAGAATCAAATTTAAAGATTGCAACGTAATATCACGCAAGCAACGTAATGACAGTCTTTCAACCAATATCTGTCACATATGTCGCTAGGCATGCATCACTTGAATAATTAAACCTATGAGTAATGACCCGAGAGTAATGAACTATTACTCACCGGTAAAATAATATGTGTCATCATCTATTTAAAAATAGTGAATGATGAACATGTTATTAAACAGAACATTTAAATCTCTGTAAAAGTATTATATTAATTTCACTTTTTTTTATTTATGGTTTGATGGAGCCTTAATAATCGAAAGATATTTTTTTATCATTAACATAAACTAAACCGATTGCTAATCGATTGATTTTTTAAAAACTAATAACAAGCTTTAATATTTGTTTTCACTTTTAAAATTTTGAATGATTATTTGGCACACCCGTATATTATGTAATTCCCGTTTTTTTTTTTTCTAAATTAAAAGTAAAAGATGAAATCGGCAAAAACACAGGTTATTAAAACATAAATTCTGTCACTTCATTAAAATAATTTTTCCAACTATTTTATAATTATTCAAACTTTCAAGTATTAAATTTAGCGTACGCCTATGGTCGAGGCTAGAAATTCTCGCTTCAAGGTCCCTGGGCCGATTGCGTTAAAACGGCGAAATTTGACGGAAGTTATGTTACTTGTTTTTATGTATACTTTGATTAAAGATCTCACATCTCGACACGTTTATTATACTAGAAAAACATTAATTTTTCAAAGAGCCGTCAAAAAGAATACTTCACACTTTTTTTTGAATAAAATTTATCCTAATCATTTTTACTTAAGATTTGGCATGTTTAAAAAAACACGGGAAAGCGCTCAATGGCAAATACCTCGGCAAAAGGCCCTATTTTAAGGTTACAGGGTGTAAAAAATATTTAAATTGCATTTTTCCCCATATTTTTATAAGTTTTTTTTTATTTAAATGACACTTGCTACACATTGTACAAAATATATCTTTTTATAATTTAGTTTGTAAAAATTTTTGGGGTTTTTGGGTAATGGGCAAATTTATTTTTTTTAAAAATTTTTCATAACTTTTTTTGGGAAAAATTTTTATAATTTGGTACTTATTTTTTCTCTTTTTTAAAAAAAATAATTTTAAAAAAATTTAAATTTAAATTAATTTTAATTTAAAATAAAAAAATAATTTAAAATATATAATTTATTTAATTAAATTTTTTTTTAATTTTTTAAAAAATAAAATTTAATTTATTTAAAATTTTTTTTAAAATTTTAAAATTAAAAATCAGGAATAGATTCAATTATCAATACTTTAAAACAAAAAAGTTTTATGATAAATTTATTTTTTTAAACAACCCAATTTTAAAAAAAAATTTTTTGCTATTTTAAAAAATTGGGTTTAAGAAACATTTAAATTTTTTTGCGGTGTTCAGAAAATTGAAAAAATTTAAAAATGGTACAAAAAAGTAAAGTGCTTTTAATTTGAAAAGAAGGAAAATAAGTTACTAAAAAAGTTGTTAAAAATTAAAAGGTTTTAAATTTTCAAAAAAATGGGCCCTTTCTTTTTTTTATTTGTTTTAAAATTTTATTTTAATACCAATTTAAAATTTTAATTTAATAAGTAAAAGGCATTTAAAGTTGACAAAACGGGCTAATGAATTATAAAAGCAAGGGGCAATAAAGCTTGTCACTATATCCTTTTTTAAAAAAAATTTGGAATTAGTTAATTGATAATAAAAATTTTAATCACAAATAAATAAAAAAAAAACCGTTTTTTTTAAAAAAATTTGGTTTAAGAAACCTTTACTTTTCAATTTTTTCTAGTAATTTATTTCCATATTTTTAAATAAATGCCCCTTTACCATTTTAATTTTTTTCCTTTTTCTGAAAAACCCAAAAAAATTTTGCTAAATTTTCTTCCCAATTTTTCCCAAAAAGGGAACAAACTTTTTTATTAAAGAAAAGTTTTTTCGAAAAAATTTTAAAAAAAAGGTTTTTCCTATTAAACCCCCTTTTCCCGTGGACATCGTAGCCCAGGGAAAAAGGGAATAAAAAAAACGTTTTTTATTTTTAATTTTATAAAAAAACCCATTCAAAAAAATTTTTACTATTTTTGGAGAAAGGGTTTAAATAGAAACATTTAAAAATTTTTATACGCGGAATTCGTTGAAAAAATTTTAAAATTTCCAAAGTATTTATTTGAGAAGATGTGGAAATAAGTTACTGGGAAAAGTTGTTTATAAGAAAAAAGATAGTTCCTAATTTTTAAATTTTTTAAAAAAAAATCGACGTACTTTTATTAGTTTGTGATGAAAATTATTTTTAAATATTAACTTTTTCCCAAATTAACAATTTCAAAGGGTACTAGTGGGCGTTGATGGGTACGATTGACACTTCGCTTTTAAAATTTCATTAGGCAGTATCGTCAGCTTTAAATCTTACTTAAACTTAAAATTTTAAATTAAAATTAAAAATAAATTTAATCGCAAATAAATAAAAGTAGGCCGATTTTTTCAAAAAATTTGGGTATTAGAACTATTTTTTAAATTTTTTTGAACAATTTTTCCCAAATAACTTATTTTCATATCTTTTCAAATTTGCACTGGGGTCTGTACCTTTTTTAATTTTTTTTAATTTTCAAAAACCGCGTATAAAATTAATTAAATTTTTCCCATCCCAATCTTACTCTAAAAGTAGAAAAATTTTTTTATAAAGAGTAGTTTTTCGAAAAAACCCAAAATAAAAAAGTTTTTTCTCTTCAACCCTTTTCCGTGGACATACTGTATATATATATATATATATATATATATATATATATATTTATATATATATATATATATATATATATATATATATATATATATATATATATATATAAAAAGATATATATATATATATATATATATATATATATATATATATATATATATATATATATATATATATATATATATATATATATATATATATAATAGATATATATATATATATATATATATATATATATATATATATATATATATATATATATATATATATATATATATAAAAAAAAAAAAAAACCAAAATTTTAACCGGGGCCAAGGGTAACATTAATGGATAAGTAAAAAAAACCAGTGATTAGGTGGACAGAAGGTAATTTATTATTTGCAATAGTAATCCAGTCAAATAGCTTTTTTAAAGTTTACAACCTCAAAAACTGTAAATCGGTAAAAACCTAAATTAGCCAAAAACATTTTTTAAAACGCCAACGTTATGACGAGAAAAATCTATATAAATCTGTTCATTCCCTAAGCCGAGAAATGGTTAAGGAGGAATTTCTACTAAAAAAACCTATTTCAGAAACCCTACCAGTAATGACCAATCGGCTTGATTTTCTTCCAGAATCCCGAACATTTTTTTTAGTTATTAACTCCGATTCCAAAAAAAAGGTAAGAAGAATCGGTAATAAATCAGGGCTAAAAAAATAAATTAAAAAACAAGACACTGGATCTTATTTAACAATTAAAATTTATTTATTAGAAACTTTCTAGGCTATATAGTCCTTATACAGGGTGTTTAAAAAACATAAAAAAACTCTTGGTGGAAGATTCCTTGAATAGAAATAGGACAAAAGTGTTAGATAAACAAAGCTTCAAAACAGCCCCATTTTTAACATACAAGGTGAAAAAGAAAACTTTTTGAAATTGCATTATTCCTTTTATCTGAAAATTGGGTTCGTTTAATAAAAAATAAACTTATATCATAATAACTTTTTTGTTATTAAGAGTATTGATAACTTGTAATCTATCTCCATGATACTTTAATTTTAAACTTCCGTGGTATTAAAAGGGTAATATTCTAAATAAATAACAATTTTATATTTTACAACAAATTTAAAAAGAAAAAAAACGGTGGACATTTAAAACTTTTTTTTTATGATTTTAAACGTTACATTTTTTTTTTGGATGGGTTTTGAAATTGATTTTTTCTAGAAGTCGGTAAGGTTATCAAGGTATTTTAAAATTATCTTTTTATTGTAGAACAAAGCAGAGAATAAGATCCAAGTACCAAATTATTAAATATGTTATTACCAAAAAAGTTATGACAAAATAATGTTAAAAAAATAAATAAAATTGCCCGAGTCTACGCCAATGAACCCTAATTGTTACAGAACTAAATTATAAAAAGATATATTTTGTACAATGTGTAGCAAGTGTCATTTAAATAAAAAAAACTTATAAAAATATGTAAAACTTTAAAAAAAAATGTAATTGTAAAATGCGTAATTGCAAAAATGTTGATTTTTTTTTTATTTTTCGTAAATTCAAATTCAAATTTTCTTTCGTAAGTTCAGAACAAGATTAAAAATAAATTAAGAGCAAGTTTTTATTCATCATTTTACGTTAAAAGGCCTAAAAACGACTGTTTGCTCTTGTTTGATTTTATGTTTTTAATTTGTGAGACGCCCTGTATAATAAAAATTTATTTTCTCATTGTGATTAATATTTTTTTGACAAGCAGAATTTTTTTTTTTTTCAAGGAAATTACTTTTTTTTAATTTTTTTTTTTTTTTTTTTTTTTTCAATTTTTTTGGTTTCCTTATTTGGGTTCCTTTTTTCCCTTTTTAAATTTAAACCCCGCATCCCGGCCGGGGACCAAAAAAACCTTTTTTTATATATATATATATATATATATATATATATATATATATATATATATATATATATATATATATATATATATATATATATATATATAAATTTTTTTTTATATTTTTTTAATAAAAAATTTTAAATTTTTTATTATAAATATAAAAAAATTAATTTATTTTTTAAAAATAAAAAAATTTTTAAATAAAAAAATTTTTATATTTTTAAATTAAAAAATTTTTTTAAAAAAAATAATATAAAAAAAACCAAAAATTTTTATTTTTAATTTTTATTTTTATTTTTTTAAATTTAAAATTTAATTTTTTAAAAAATTTAAAAAATTTTTTATTTTTTAAATATATATATATATATATATATATATATTTTATATATATATATATATATATATATATATATATATATATATATATATATTAAAATTTTTTTTTTTTTTTTTTTTTTTTTTTTTTTTTTTTTGGGAAAAGTAGGGCCCGGGTTTACTTTAAAAATTTCATTAGGAAAAAAATTTTCTTTTTAAAAATTTTGAAAAAAATTTTTTTTTTAAAAAGTTAGAAAAAAATTTAAAAATTTTTTTACTAAAAAAAAAAATTTTTAAAAAACTGAGAAAATTAAAAAAAATTAAAAAATTTTGTTTATTAAAAAATTCCCCATTAAAAAGGGGTATAAAAACAAGTTATTTATGGTTCTTTAAAATTTTTCAACCGGGAAAATAATATTTTTTAAATAAAAATTTTTTTTTAGAATTTTTTAAAAAAAAAAAAATTTAAAAATTTTAAAAAACCCATTTTAAACAAAAAAATAAAATTATTTGCCCCCCCGGGGGGGTTTAATTTTTAAATTAAAAAATTTGGAATTTTTGCCAATTTTTTTAATTTTTGGTTTCCCCCCGGTTTTTTTAATGTTAATTTTTTCCCGTGGAAAAAATTACTTTTAAATTTTATTTTTTTCAAAAAAAAAAAAAAATTTTTTTTAAACCTTTTTCTCCTTAAAAACCAAAAGTTTATTACGAAACCCCTTAAAGTTAAATATTTTTTAGTTTTTTTGGGGCCCCCCAAAAAAATATTATTTTTTTAAAATAATAAAAAATTAATTATTTTTTATAAAATATATTTTTAAATTTTTTTAAAAAAAAATTTTTTAATTTTAATTTTATATAAATTAAATTTTTTTTAAAAAAAGGGTTTTTTTTAAAAATTTTTTATGATGGCCCCCAAACTTTTTTTAAATGGGCCAAAAATAGGTTGGGGGCTCAAAATTTTTTTTCGAAAAATTTTTTTTCACAGGACAAAAAAATGGTTTTTAATTTTTTAAAAAAGAATTTTTTGTTAAAAAAATGGTTAAATTTTCATGAAAATTTAAAAGGAAATTTTTTTAAACCCGGGTAACATTTAAAACCCTTTTGTTTAAAATTCCGCTTTTTTTCAGTAGTTTAATTTAAAAAATAAAAAAACAATTTTTTAAAAAAAATGTTTTATTCTCCCCCTTTAAAAAATTTTTTTTATTTTTCAATTTTTTCCCCCTTATTTAAAAATTAAAAATGAAACTAAAAAATTTAAATTTTTTTTGCAAATTACAAAAATTTTTTTTCCCCTGATGGGGGTTTTCGGAAAATTTTTTTTTTTTTAAATGGAAAAATACCCCTTTTTTTAAAAATTCCAAGAAAACTTTGGGGGTTTGTAAAATTTTAAAGATGGGGGAAAACGGAAGAAAGAATTTTTTTTTAAAAAAAAAAAAAAGGGCCTTTTTTTAAAATTTTAGGTTTAAAATGTTTTTAAGCAAAATTTCCGGGTAATTAAAATTTAATTTTTTTTTTTTAAAATTAAAAAAAAAAAATTTTATTTTTTTTAAAAAATTTTAAATTTTTTGGTTTTAAAAATGAATGAAGTTTTTTTTAAATTAAAAAAAAAAAACAGGTAAAAAAAAATACAACCTTCCCAAGTTAAAAAAACCCCGGCCCGGCTCCAGAAACCCACCGATGGTTAATTTTTTAAACTTAAAAGGGGAAATTTTTTTCAAAGGCTTAACTTTGCCTTTTTAATGTTCTTGGTTTTTTGGAACCTTATTTTGAGGCCCCCCAAAAAATGCCCTTTAAAAACCCTGACCCCATCCAAACACACCCGGGGTAAAATATTTTAAAAAAGGAAAAAAATTTACCCTGTGGGCAAAAAAAAGGGGCCCCAATTTTAAAAAAAATGTACCCCTTTTTTTTTTTAAAAAAAATTTCTTTTGGAAAACCAAAAAACCCCTTTTAATTTAAAAAATCCCTTATTTGGGGCCCAAAAACCCAAAAATTTTCTTTTTACCTTTTTAAATGTAGGGGGGTTTTCAAAATTTCCCCCACCGAAAATTTTCTTTTTTAATTGGTTTAAATCCATTAAAAATTTTTTAAAAATAAACCCCCTGTAGTGTAAAATTAAAAAAAATTATTTTAACCCCAAAAACCCAAATATTTTATTTTTCCGGGTTTTAGGAAAAAAATTGCCTTATTTCTGCTTTTAATTTGGAACGCTAATTTAAAGTTAAGTTTCATAATTTTTTGGGCAATTTTTTTAGGAGCACGTTTTGGTTTCCCTTTTAAAAGGGGAGGGTTTTTTTCAGGAAACAAAAAAATCCCTTTTAAAGTTTTTCGCCCTTTAAATTAATTTTTTAAAAGAAATGCCCAAAGGCGTTTTGGTAAAAATTTTTCTTTAAAAAAAAACGTAAATTTGACCTTTTTTTAAAATTTTTAAAAAAAAACTTAAGGCATTTTTTTTTTGGTTTTTCGTGTTCTTAAAGGCCCCCGGGATTTTTTAAAAATTTTAAAACGCCCCTACAAAAAATGTAAAAAAAATTTGGGAAAATTTTGAAACTAAAAAGGGCAAAAATTTTTAAAGGCGGAATAATTTTTTTCAAAATTTAGTTTTTTCTTGTCTTTTTCCCCCCAGGAGGTAAGTAAAAAAGATAAAAAACCCCTTTTGGAAATTTTTAAATTTTTAAAAAAGGTTTTAAAATTTTAAAAAAAAACCCAAATAAAAATTAAAAATTAAGAAATTTTCCATAGAAAATTTTTTAACGGCCAAATATCTAAAAAACTTTGGCCTTGGTTTTGAAAAGGGACCTTTTTGGGTAAGGCCCCAATTAAAAAACGATTTTTTTCCATTTTTTTGGGGCCCCCCCTTTTGGGAAAATTTATAAGAAAATGAAGAAAACAAAATTTTAAATGAAAAAATTTAAAATTTAGTTTTTTAAACCCCCGCCGGTTAATTGGTTTTCCGAAAAGGCCATTTTTGAGTTTTTAAAAAAATTTTTTTATTTAAAATTTTTTTGGGGTTCCCTTTTTTTTTGGTTTTGGGGGGAAAAAATTTTATTTAATGTTAATAAAAAACTTTTTTAATTTTTTTGAAAAAAAAAAATTATTTTTAGGTTTTAATTTTTTGCTTCCAAAAAGATTTAAATTTTTAAAAATTAATATTTTTGTTAAAGGAAATTAAATGTTTTTTGGGCAATTAAACCCTTCTTGGAAAATTTCCTTTTATTTAAAAAATTTTTTTTAAAACCAAAATTGAAAGTAGAATTTTTTTTTTGAAAAGGATTTTTCAAAAAAAAATCTTTAAACGGGGGTTAGGTCTGAATTTTTTTAAATTTCCCGCGAAAAAAAAAACCGGGGGAAAATTCATTTTAAAATTTTTCCAAACCCTTTTAAAAAAATTCTTTTTAAATTTTATTATAAATGCCCAAAAACAAACCACTTTTTTTCATAATTTTTTTAAATTTAAAAATTTTTTAAATACAAAAACCATGTAAAGGGTTCCTGGCCAAAATAACTTTTTTTAAAATTTCTATTTAAAAATATTTTTGAAAAAAATTTTCTAAAAATTTTAAATTTTTTTTTATTTAAATTTTTAAACCCCTTTAAAAAGAAAAAATTTAATTCAAATCCTCCTTTCGGTTAAAAATCAGAAAAGAAAAATATTTAATTTTTAAAAAAACATTTAAAAAAAGGGGCTTATTTAAAAACCAAATTTTTAAATTTTCCCCCAAAAGGCCCAAAAAGTCTTTTTGGCTTGTCGGGAAAAATTTTTTTTTAAATTTTTGACGGCCCCCCAAACAAAAATGTCCAAACTTTAAAAAAAAGATTTAAAGGTGGCCAAACGAATAAAAAAGTTTTGGGTTTTAAATAATCCAAAATTTTAAAAACCCAAGAAAACAGAAATACTTGGTTTTTTTGGAAAAATTTAGGGGTTTTTAAAAAAAATTTTTTCCAAAACCCCTTTTTAAAATTTTTGGAAAAAAATTCGTTAAAAATGGCCCGAAAACAATGGATTGTTTAAGGTCTTTGTCATTTTTCCCCAAAGGAAAAATCCCCAAATTTTTATGTTTTTAACCAAAACCCGCACCGGATGGGTCCCTTTTTTTTGGGTTCCTTTTAAGTTTTGGGGGGGTTTTTTTCCCCAAAAGGGGGTTTTCCCCCTTGTTTAACATTGGGGGAAAATTTAAAACGTAATTAATCTGAAAAGATGTTTTTTTGGGGGCCAAAATTTGGCACCCAAACCCGATGGAGGAAATTTCCCCCGAATTAAAACCCAAAAATTAAGGTCAAAAACCCTAACCCTTTTTTTTTAAGGGCCGCCCATTTTTGGGGAAATTTTTGTTTAATTATTTTAAAAATGGGGTTTTCAAAATTGGGAAAGGAAAAAAAGGGTTAAAACAAAATGTTGGAAAACCGCTTAAAACGCAAATTTTCGCCCCCAAAGAATATTTTTAAATCCCACATTTTTGGGCTTTTCAGGGCCTTTTTATCAATGGGGTTTTTTGATAAAAGGGCCGTTTTCCTTTAAAATTTTTTAAAAAAAGGTTTTAAAAAGAAACAAATTAATTTTTTGCCCCCGGCGTTTCCCTCCTTTTTTTCCTTTTTTAACTTTTTTGTACTTTCAATTTTTGAAATTTTCCCTTGTTTTTTAAAGTAATTGCAATATTTTTTCCCGGCGTTTTTTAAGCGATCCCACCCAAATATTTTTTCAAAGCCGGAAACCCAAATTAAAAAATCTTTATTTTTCCAAACAAGTAAAAACCAAAAACACCAAAAAAACGGATAAAACCCGTATTCATTTTGCCTTGAAAAAAAGTTTTAAAAAGTTGTTTTTCAAAAAAATTTATTGGTTTCCCTTATTTAATTGACACCAATTTTTGGGATTTTGGCCTTTTGGGGGAAAAATTTTAAAACAAAAAGGGGAAATTTTTAAAAAAATTAAAATGGGAAATTTTGATGCGGCAGGGCTTTAAAAATTTCGAAACCCAAAAATCTTTTGGGGGTGTCGGGTTTTAAAATAATTTTTTAAAATTAATTTGTTTATTGGGGTTAATCTGCAATTTTTTTTTTTTCCCTTTTTTTTTTTCTATATTTTTTGAAAAATTTTTAAGGGGTTTTTTAAAATAAAATTTAAAAAAATGGAAAAAAAATTTTTTTTAATTTTTAAAAAAATTTTGCAACTTTAAAAATAACAAAAACCCCTTTAAAAAGGGGGTTTTTTTAAAATAAAAATTGTATTTCCCTTTAAAAAGAAAATTTTTTTTGAACTTTGGGGTTTTTGTTTTTAAAAAAAAAGGGGACCTTTTCCCTTTCCCTCCAACCCAAAAATTTTCGCCAAAAAATCCAAATTTTTCCCGGTAAAAAATGGCCGTTAAAGGAAGGGGTTTTTACAAAAAAAAGAATCAACATTTTACAGCCCCCAAATTTTATGCAAAAAGTAAGAAAAATTTAATTTTTAATTTAAAAATTTAATTTTCCCTTAAATTTTTTGGTTTACATAAAAATAAAATTTTAAGTTCTTTAAATAAAAACCAATTAAAATTAAAATTTGTTTCCCCCGGCCAAAATTTAAAAGAGGTTTTTTTTTTTAAAAATTAATTTTTAAAGGTAAAATTTATTTTTTTGTTCCCTTTTATTATTTGGGTTTTGAAAATTTTTTTTAAGTTAAAAATTTAACTTTAATTTAATTGGAAAAAAAGAAATTAAAAAATTATCCAAGAAAAAATTTTTTTGAAAAAATTTTTCCCCAACATATTTCCTTTTTTTTGTTTTGGGTAAATTTTCCCCCGGGAAAAAGCCAATTTTAAAAATTTTATATAGGTAAACAAATTAATGTTTTTTTAAAAAATTTTTTAAACCCTTTCAATAAAATAAAACTGTTTTTTAAAAATTTTTTAAAATAAAATTAAAAATTATTTTTTTTAAAAAATTTTTTTTTGAAAAAACCCCTTAAAAATTTTTAAATTCCAAAAATTTTAATTTTTTTGGAAAATTTTTAGGTCAAAAAAAATTTGGTTATTTTTTTTAAATTTTTTTTAAAATTTTACAACAAAAAATTGAAGGGAAAAAAATTTTTTTAAAAAAAAAAATTTTTTAAAAAAATTTTTTAAAGCCCCGCATTAACCCACATTAAAATTTTGGGGGGAAATTTGGAATAAGCCCCAAGGGGCCCCTTCATTTCCCAAAAACTGGTGGCTACTAAAAAAATATTTTTTTTGGTTTTCAAAATTTTTTTGAAACCTTTAAAAAAAAAAATTTTTTGGAAAATATTTTTAAATATAAAAATTAAATAATTTTAAAAATTTTAAAAAAAATTAAAAAAAATAATAATAAATTAAATATAATTTAATTATTATAAATAATAAATAATATAAAAAATTTTTTTTGACTTAAAAATTTATATTAGAAACCCTGTGACAAAAAAAACCCAAATTAAATATTTATAAAAATTTTGTCATGAAAATAAAAAAAACCCCAAAGTTTAAGTTATTTTTAAGAATTGAAAAATAAACCTTAAAAAATGACAAATTGCGGGTTTTTAAAGGCATTTTTTTTTTTTAAAATTTTAAAAAAGGCCAAAGCAAAAAAAAAAAAAAACCGAATTTGGTTAAAAACATTTTTTTTAAAAAAAATTCCAAAAAAATTAAGGTTTTTTTAAAAATTAAAAAAAAAAATTTTTTAAATTTAATAATAAATAAAAAAACCATCCACAAAATTTAAAATTTAATATTAAAAACCCCCATTTTTTATTTGGCCCTTTAAAAGGTTTCCTTAAAATTTTAATTTCCCTTTAAAAAGCCACGTTTGGGTTTTTTAAAATTTTTTAAAAAAAATTATTTAAAAGTTTTTAAAAAATCTTTTTGGGTTTAAAATTTTAAAGCAAAACCAAAACACCTTTTTAAAAAAACAAAATTTTTTTCCAAAAAAAATAATTTTCGGGGTTTTTGGCATAAATTGTGGGTTTTTAAAAATTAAAGTAATTTTTTTTTAATTAAAAAATTTTGAAAAATAAAAAACAATGTTTTTAAAGGTTGTTTTGGTTTTAAGTTTTTTTAAAATTAAATTTAAAAGAAATTTTTAAGGTAAACAAAAAGTAAAAATAAAGGGGGGCCCTTATGTTAAAACTTCACAACCACGTTGCGTTTTTTTTCCCAAATTTTTAAAAAAACGTTTTCTTTTTTTTTTCCTTATTTTTTAAAAATTTATAATTTAAATAACCCCACAAAAAAATTAAAATTAAACCCCGGGCTTAGCCACCGGGAAATTTTTAAAAAATTTTTTAAATTTTTTAAACAAATTTTGAAAATAATTTTGGGAAAAAATTTTTAAAAATAAATAATTAATAAAAATTAAAAATAAAAAATTATAATAATTAATAATTTAATTTTAAATTTTTGTTTGAGAAAACGAAATTTAAAAATTATTGAATTTTTTTATTCCCGGAAATTAAAAAAGGTTTTTTTTGAGTAAACCCGGGAAAATTTTTTTTGGGGGCCCTTTTAATAAATTTAAAGGTCAGGAAAAAAGCAGTTGGGAAATTTTAAATTTTTTAAAATGTTAAGGGGAAATTAAATTTTTTTTAAAAAAAAAAAATTTAAAAATTTAAAAAATGTTAAAACCCAAGTTCCGAAAGGGAAATTTTTTAAACAGAATATTAAAATTTTAGGTAAATTAAAAAAAAGGGTTAAATTTTTATTTTTTTAAAAATTTTACAAAAAAAATCTTTAAACCCATTTTAAAAACCGAATTAAAAATTATTTTTTTAACAAATTTAATACAATATTTAAATAAAAATATCGCTAATTTTTTCTTTAATTTCTAAACAAAAATTTTAATATCATAGCCTTGACCATACTTTTTTACGCTCCCCATTTGCGATACTTCTATTTACCTAATATATTTTATAAAAAAAGTTTTAATCCTATTGGCAGATGAATGAAGGTGATATTTGATTCGGATCTTAGACTATGATGCTAAGATGGAAGTCTTAGCTTGTTTTGCTCAAATCTGGAAAAAAAAACTTTAACAAAAAATAAATTATAATGTCAACATTTTTAATGTTCTTGTTTGTTTATGAAATTATTATGTATTATTAAGTAAGCCTGTAGATTTTTTTAAAATGTGTTAGCTAAGGACTTGCCTTAAAAAAATTAATAAATACCTTATTTAAAATTACAAAAAAAAACATTAAAAGTACTTTAGGGCAATTAAGCTTCATAGTAATATTCAACCATTACTTTTTTTTTTAATTAAAAACTTTTTAGGTACAATATGCTTGAAAATATTATTTAAATATAAATTATATTTCATTTAATTGATCCTTAAAGGACTTACAAATACAAAATATTTTAAAATAATTTTAATTGATTTTTTTCACTTATTTACAACTCATATGTATTCTTTACAATTATTTAAACCAAAATGGTTCGGTTGTGAAGTGGGTTGCCGGAATGCCATTCCTATGTCACTTTAACAGTCCATCTGGATAGATCCCGAACTAGAACTTTACACTTTGTTTGCTCCTTTATCCCCAGAGTGTCTAGACTGTGGAACCTGTTACCTGCAGAGGTTTTTCCTTTTCTTCGAAAGTATGAAATATTTAGATCCTGTAAGTTCTTTGTGGGCTGTCATAAAATATACCAGGTGTTTTTATTTTTTTGAAAATTGTCAATGATCCAAAAAAAAAAAAAGAGTTCTTCTATAATTTGGCAAATTAAAGGTAAAAACACTTAGTAAATCTTTAAGAAATAGTTGAAGTCAATAACAATAAAATCTTAAAATTTCATTGTCTTTTTTCTCCAACCGTTTTCTCACTTCTCTTTAACTTGATCACTTAAAAACAGTTAAGGATACATAGTAACTGAAACATTGTGTAAAAGTTAACAAATAGAGACTAAGAAAATGTTATTGAAACCATGACATTGTCACACCTTTAAGGAAATGAAACAGTTAAAAGTTATTGATCTAATATTAGTAACAGGATACAGGTACAGGATTCCTTATGTCGCCTAAAAAAAATATAAACTATTTTAATATATACATCAGATCAGCTAAAATTATAGGTCTGAAGAAGTTAGAGTACTAGCAAAACGAAATATTTTACACCTTGCAAGTGAAAGTGAAGTATACAAACTAAAACTCTTTTAATACCTTATATAAAAAATCATTACATAAATTTTACAGAGTAGGATTTGTTTTAAATATACATGTTTTTGGTATTGAAATTATGTCCCTGCCTCTAACAATAACATTTCTAGGTAAAAGTGAAAACAAGAATCTTGATTAGCACAATTAATATACAAACTGAAAGATTTACTACAAAAATTTAACAGGATAAATAATATAGAATCCTATAGAATCTTGTATAAAAAAATCGTTATTTAAATTATGGACCTACATCTAAAAATAGAGCTTTTTGTAGGTAGAAGTAAAAACAAAAATCCTAATTTGCAAAGTTAATATACAAAATGTGAGAATTACTATAAAAACTAAACATGATAAATTCAAGATCCTACAGAATCTTATATAAAAAAATTGTAACATAGTTTCATTAATTTCTGCAAAGTAGGATTTGTTGTAAATGTATATGTTTTTAATATTTAAATTATTTAAACCCCCTTTTTAAAATATTTTTTTTGGAATACAAAAAAAAATCCTGATTAGAAAAATTTAAAATTAAATGTGAATTAAATAAAAAGGGAGATTTACAAAAAAAAAAATTTTTAACATTATAAATAAAGAATCCTATAGAATCTTATACCAAAAAAATCATTTTATAAATTTTTTTAAATTCCCCAAGCGGGAATTTGATGAAAATTTTAAATTGTTTTTATTTTTAAATTTTTGGCCCAAACCTCTAACAAAAAGAGTTTTTCTAGGTAGAAGTAAAAACAATAATCCTCATTTGCAGAGTTAATATATATATAATAAGTAGGATTTGTTGTAAATATATGTTTTTGGTATTTAAATTATGTTCCCACCTCCAACAATAGCTTTTCTAGGTAAAAGTGAAAACGAAAATCCTGATTAGCAAAGTAAAAATACAAAATGTGAGATTCAGTACAAAATTTAACATAATAAATACAGGATTCTATAAAATCCTATAAAAAATAATCGTTACAGAAATTTATTAATTTCTACAGAGTAGGATTTGTTGTAAATGTATATGTTTTTGGTATTTTATTTATATCCCCACCACTAACAATAGCTTTTCTTGGGAATAGTGAAAATAAAATTTTTGATTAGCAAAATTAATATGCAAAATTTAAAATTTACTAGAAAAACCAAACACGCTAAATACAGGATCCTATTATGGAGCAATAACAAGTTTAGCATCCTGGGCTAATCAATCTGATCGATGTACTTAAATGTCAAACTGAGGCTTCTAATTAAAATTCTTATACTAATCTTTAAGCATTTTACTACTATTTGATATAAAAGGCGCTGGTAGTAAAAAATTTATTAATTCCCTGTTTTTAATTAAAAAAATAGTTTACTGATGTGCAAAATTCCTTTTCAATTTTTTGTAACTTTTATTTAAGTGCTTAGATTATTACGGTGCAAATATTCCAAAAGTATTATTAAAAACCAAAATTTTCGGGGTTGGCAAAATTGGGCAATGATTCTGCAAAAGCACGCTGGAACCCTTTGGGTTTCCCTTCCTGGGCCGAAGAGACATATATTTTTTCAAAGGGTTTGTTCCCGGGTAAAACCCCTTCCCCGAGATGTGTGTTTAACAAACGGAAATTTTTGGGAAAGCACAAGGGTTTTTTTAAAAATTTTGGGACCCCCCTTTAAATTTGCAAAAATTAAAAAATTTGGGGGATTTTTGTTGGCAACCCTTTTGGGGGAGCCTTTGGGGTTTTCTAAAGGTGGATTTATGCTGTTTTTTCGGGGTTGGCCGCCCTTTTCCGGGGGGAAAAAAGAGTATCTAAAGGGGTTATCCTTTTTCCCGTAATTTTTTTGAATTTAATTTTTTTAAAAATATTTTTTAAATTTTTTTTAAAAATTTAAATTATTTTAATTTTTTTTAGGGTTCTTTTTTTTAAAAAATTTTTTTAAATTTAAAAAATAAAAAATTTTTTATTTTTTTTTTCCTTTTCCTTCCTTTTTTAAGGGAAGGGGGTTTTTTTTTTTTTAACTGGAAAAAGTGTTTACCAGTTGGGTCTTTGGGGAACTAGGCCCTTTTTTTTTTTATTTTTGGTTCAAAGGAAAGTTTTTTGGGTTGGGGTTTAAATTTAAGGAGTTTAAAAAAAAAACTTAGAAATTCTTTTGGTGTTGGAGGTTTAAATTTTAAAAATCTTTTTTCAATAAAAAAAATTTCCAAAACGTTTAACTAATTTAAAAGGAAAATAAATTATTAATTTAAATCCAAAATTTCCCTTCAGGGGGATCTTTTTACCCGGGACCCAAGGGAAAGCGGCTTTAAAAAAATCTTTCATAGAAATATTTTTAAAAATATGAAAATTTCTTTTGTCAAATAAAGTAACCGGGGAAAATTTTTTGCCCCTTTTCTAATTCCAAAAAAAATCCCCTTTAAAATCAGCCCAAAAAGTAATTTTAAAAAGTTGTGGTTTTATTTCCTTTTGGGTTTGGAAAAAAGGGACATTTTTGGTTTAGGTTTTTTTTTTAATTAAGGGGGATTTTTTGGGTTTTTAATTTTATGGGTATTTTCCAAAATTTAAAATTTTTTAAAATTTAAAATTTTAAGTTTTTTCCAATTTTTTTATTTTTTTAAGTGAAATTTTTCTAAAAATTTTTTGGTTTAAGGAATTTAAAAATAAATTTTTAACCAAATTTTCAGAGGTCAAAAAAATCTTCTTAAAAAAAAGTTTTTAAAATTTTCCTATTTAAGAAACCCAAATAAACCCCTTATTGGGGTTTTCAACTTTTAAAAAAGTTTTTTGGCCTTTTAATTTTTTCAAAATTTGTTTTTTTACGGTTCTTTTTTTCCTTTTTTTTGCAAAATTTTTTTTTCATTTTCTTAGGGGGTTTTTTTTCTTTTAATTTTTAAAAAAATCAATTAAGTTTAATTCCTTTTTGGCTTTTTTTAAATTTTTATTTTGGGGTTGCTTTAAAAAAACATCGAATTTCCCCTTGGAAAAAACCCTTTTTTCAAAAAAAGGCCTTTTTCCAATTTGAAAATTTAAAAATTTCCTTTTTGAATGTTTTTTTTTTTTCATTTTTTTAAAATGCCCAAAAGGTTTTACTCAAAAGGTTTATTATTTCTAGGTTAAAAAAAACCCCCAAAATTTTTCTTAAAAATTTTGCCAAAAATTTTTTGGCCAGGGGTTAGGGAAATTTTTAAAAGAAGGTGGGTTTTTAAAAAATTTTAAATTTAAAAAATGGGGGTAAATTAAAAGGGCATTTTTAGGGTTTGCAATCTTTTTAAAAGAAGCAAAATTTTTAAATGACTTAAAAAAGGAAATAAAAAAAATAAAAAAAATTTTTTTAAAAAATTTGAAAAAGCCCAAAAAAATCAAAGGCTTTTCAAAAAAATTTAAAATTAAAAAAAATTAAAAAGAATTAAAAAAAAGGCGTTTAATTTAAATTTTTTGGTTTTTTTAAAAAAAAAGGCGTTTTATTTTTTTTTTCAAGGTTAAATTTTTCCCCCCAAAGGGGTTCCTGCTTTCAAAATTTTTTTGTTTAAATGCTAAATTTTTTAATTTTGTTTAAATGTTTTGGGCCAAAAATTTTCCCCGGGAAAAGGCGTTCACCCATTGTTTTTTGAATTGTTTTTGGGAAAAAAAAAAAATTTTAAAAATTTTAAAAAACTTTTTTTTCTTTAATTAAAATTTAAAAATTTAAAAATTAAAAAATTGGTAAATTAATTAAATTTCAGGGTTTCGAAAGTTTACAATATCTAACAGGAATAACTTTTTTAATTCAAATAATGATTTGGTGCCTAAAAAAGCCTACAAAAGGCAACTTATTAAAACTGAGTAGGAACACATTAAAGAAAAAGTTTCAATGTGAATTTGTCAATTAAAAAAAAAATAAATGCGAAGATGATTTACTTTTGTTGATCAAAAATTTTTTATTTTTTAATTTTGATAATTAAGTATATGAATATCTTAGTTTTTAAAGTATAACATAAAAGATTGAATTTATTTTAAAGGAGCAACGAAACAAAATAATTTTTGTATCACCATAAAATACAAAGGTTTAGTCTTATTAAATACCTCACAATAAAGCGGTAAGTATACTTTTTTTAAGGGAATTTAAATTATATAAAACGATTCATTCTTATTAAAGCAATTTTACAAATTTCCATATTACTTATTGTTTGGTAATATGCTTTCATGATAATTTTTTTATTTCTGCCAAAATAAGATATATTTTACAATATTTCTATTAGTTTTTCCACATAAAGTTCTACATCACCATATCGACTCATCAGGAACTGAATAGCGTATCTGTACTCCAATCTCGTAAACCAGCTAAATATTTACGAGTACTTAGAAAACGAGTTATCCTCTTCGGACTAAGTTTCGGAGGAGTAAATGGTTTTTTCGAAAAAGTTCCGAGCTGCCGTTTATATGGCTGCAAGGCCGCCTCTATATCAGTATATGCTCGAAGGTTTGTACTTAAATATAAATTCCGCTCATACGCATTACTTTAAAATTATATAAGCTCAAATAAATGAACTCATATTTTTATTTTTATATTTTTGATACTTATTAAGTTGGTTAGGTAACATTTTAATATTTTTGATGGTTTATTGGTTTAAGTTACATTAAAAGTGTTTAGATTTGTTTTTTAAATAAATTTTTAAATAAAGCACAATGTTGGAAATTTTAAAGTTATCTTCTTAGCATTGCACAATTTAGACGATTCTGAGAACCTTGCTTTAATATGGCAAGAAATTTAGATTATTTAACTAAATTAAAATATTTTACCATTTTAAATTAAAGCCTTGCAGTTTTTAATATAAGTAAACAGATGTAGCTGCATATTTTAAAGTTTTAAAAACTATCCAAAAAAATTAGGTAGCTTATAACATTTTTGTAAATTTAAAAGCGCTAAATATACCTTAATTTAAAGCTATTTTATAGGATATATACAAAAAAAACACCTTAAAATACTAAAAAGAAACCATAAAAAATATCTTATATTTACGGGTAGAAAATCAATAAAACCAAAGTTTATTTAAAACCCAATTGAAAAAGTTTTTTAATATGACAACTAGTTTTTCGCGTTTTTCAGTGGTATTTATCACAAAAATAGTTTTAACAAAAATTATAGATCATAAAATTATCTATAAAAATATGTTTATACTTTTTTTTCTTAGTGCCGCCATTTTTAAGATATAACGAATCAAAGAGGTAAAAAAGTTGTATTTTTCAACTGTTATAGACAAGTGTAGAAGTTCGGGCCAAGAAAATCCCATTAAGGACATGTTCTAGATATAGAACACTACGTCCTTCTAAATTTTTGTGCGATTTGGAGTTGATAGAAATTTATACTGGAGGGTCAAAGTTTGCAATTTTTTCAAACTCACAAACTTTCAAACTCAGCATTACCCATTATTGCAGGCAAATAATTTTTTTGCATTACTCGCTTAAAGAGCATACATTAGCGGAAAAAACGAGCTACAGCGAGAATAGATCGGTTAAAAAATGAATTTTTGGCGGCCATTTTACAATTTTTAATTTTTTTAGCTACGTTCCAAATAAAACTAAAATGTTTTAGGGAAACAAAATATTTTTTTTATACATACTAGAGGATGTAATAAATAAAACTTACTATAAATGATTCAATTCCGCTTAAAGTTTATGAGAATCAAATTTTCAAAAATAGGCTGAAAATAGTGGATTTTGGGTCTTTAAATAGTCATTCCTCGTGACCTATGGCACTTAGAGGACTTAAATTTGGTTTTTGGAAAAATCTTATAATATACTTTAAGATTCCCAAGTTTAAAATATATATATATATATATATATATATATATATATATATATATATATATATATATATATATATATATATATATATATATATATATATATATATATATATATATATATATATATATATAAAAATTAAATATAAATAATTTTATATTAAAAAATTTTTAAAATATTATTAAGAATCCTGTTCAAAAAACAAACTGGGAAAAACGAAAAAACAAAACCTAAACTGGGTTCCAAGACCCATCGATAAATTTGGGCTTGCCGAAATGAATGCTGGCTTGGGGAAACTTGAAGGGTTTGGGGTAATCCATTATTTTTATTGGTTTTTTGGGGGGTGGTGTCAATCCCGCAATCCGTGTAATGGTAGATTGTAGGGGTGCGTTCTGGACCTAACTCGTTGTATCCGGACTAAAGGCTCAGCAGACTCCATGTTCCCATTTCACCATTGGTTCAGTCCCTTCCCAAGCTCCCGCAATGGGAACAATGAAAAGAGAGACCCACCATCGTGCACCCGGGCACTTCGCAGGGAACCGGTTTATTCCCAACTCACCGCCACCGTAAAATGGTTTGAAAGAGGTTCCATACCCAATTGCGCCCCATGGGGCCAGCTTTGTGTATCCACGAGCCAAAGCCATTAACGGTGCCAATAGACCCCTTTCACAGAAGGCATGTTAAGCCGGCTGTTAAGTGCGAGAAGGGGTCTAACATTAGGTTCACGGTGTGCTCGAGCCTTCCCCTCTGGGTTTGAGGTTTTAAATACACCCCCCCCCCCCCCCCCCCCCCCCCCCCCCCCCCCCCCCCCCACAAATTAATATAAACTTATATATATATAATATATATATATATATATATATATTATATATATATATATATATATATATATATATATATATATATATATATATTATATATATATATATATATATATATATATATATATATATATATATATATATATATATATATATATATATATATATTATATATATATATATATATATATATATATATATATATATATATATATATATATATATATATATTATATATATATATATATATATATATACTAATGTTCTATATAAATATATACATTAGTTAGTCTGCTTGTGTGGGTTATATTACAAAAAAAAAATATATTATTCTTTGATAAGAATAAAGGCAATACTACTAACGAGGGGACGGTCAGGGAGGTGCATCGGGTTATGGGCTCCCACTTCACGTGTTGGGTAGGTAGCAACCAAATCCTTAAATTGAAGGTGCTAACTCGGCTTTGTTGTCAAGAAATCCGCAGTCCAAAAAAAAAACGCGCGTAAAATTTATTTTTTAATTTCTTGCATTTATTTTATTATAACTTATAAAATTTAACAAAACTAGAAAAACAAAAAAACTAATTTTGACAGGACTCGAACCAGAGCCGTCTGTACGCAAGTCTGATTCTTATGCCGCCAGGTTACTAGTCTTATTGCATTGACACACAAACTATTTGGTACATAAGCGTCCTCCCATCTTTAACAGGCGATTTCTCGAAAACAAAGCCAAGTTGGCACCTTTAATTTTGGGGTGGTATCTACTCACACTAAAAGCACGCGAACTTAGAGCTCATAACTCGATGTACCTGTCGGTTCGTCCATTCGTGAGATATTTAATTAGAGCAAGTTCTGTCAACAATTTCGTTTCAGACTTTTTTGACTTGGCATTTTGTTACTGATTTGTCTGTATTATTGATGGTCCTTTTTTTTATTGACACAGAAAGATTTCTTTTAAATACAGACAGATCACGCAGCCCAGTCAAAAAAGAGTATAGTGATATTGTAAGGTCTAATTTTAAATTTCAGTAATTTTGAAGGCCAGGATTTTTGATTAGGAACTTAACCCTTATTTTACGTAAGTGATTTTGGTAAGATCTCTTCCCGTTTTTTTGAAGTTCAATATGTATAAGAAGGATTTCATACCTTTATTTAGTATACCTTGCTCTAGAGGTAGAACCTAACTTTTTGACTCCGTTTTGTGAATAAAATCCTGCCCCCATTTTAAATTTTAAAACTGTTATGATCTCCAAAACTCAGCTTTAACCAGAGTGCAAACTTCTCAAATACTCCCTAAATATACGGTATTATCACCCCTTGTTTCAGTTTTTAGAATTTTTCCTTGTGTCGCTTTTAAAGATAACGTTTTAAAATTAAAAATGTTTTCTTCCTGCCCTTTCACACATAATAATCATAACAGATTTAATGCCAATAAACACACGTCTCGGTTTAATGGGATTTACCTATGAAACCGTTTACACATGCTTCCTAATAACTTGAGAGCTGGCACCAATTTTTGGGTAGGTATTTAAGGCAAGCTGAAAACTTGTCATATACTTCTCCTATTAAACCCCAACACGGAACTGCAGACCTGGCTGGTGAGTAGCTGGTCTAAATCAACCCCTAAATTTTTAAATATATTTATTTTTTTTCTTCCAAAAATGTATTTAAGGCAATATGCAATTTTTATATGTTGTAGTTGAATGTTTAAAAAATTAAAAAAAATATAAGCCCCACTATTTTGTCGGGGTTTTAACCTTGCCAGGCGCGTGCAAAAATGTTTTGCAAAAAATATAAAAAATGTATTTGAGGCAACTTGAAATTTTAATAGGGTATTATTTATAACTAAAAAAAAAGATTCTCAAAAAGACAGATCATTTTGGTGGGACTTTCCATATGCCGGGTGATCTAAAAAATTATGTATAGATGCGACTGAGTAGCGCTATAGACAAGCTGCTGTAGTGTAAGAGAGAACGTTTATAGGCAGCTGTCTGCGTTCTTACTTGCCGTGTTACTATTGGCTCTGTCGAGGTCACGTCGCTTACAATATCCATGAGGTTTCAAGTCGGAATTTCGGAGTCGTTATTCTGAGTCGTATAAATATTGGTGTTACACGTGTTTTATAAGTTAAATAATTTTAAAATTTTTGGTTAAAAAATTAGTTTGTGTCATTGGCAAAAAAGACGATGAAAAACTCATTACTTATGCAGAAAAAACTTTCAAAAAAAGTCATGAAATATTGGAGATCCGTAAACATTATGGATTAAAATATAGTATTGTTGTGCCAGTGATTCCTAACCGTACAGATGGTTATCATACAAATTGTTATAAGTACTTTTTAGCGTTAATGAAAAAATATTATGACAATATACTCAGAATAAATCTTCAGTTGTATAATTATTTAATTTCAATAAATCTGATTTTGTGATTTTATATTTTTGTAATCATTACTTTCTTAAATACGTTAGTCTTTATTAATTTTAACATGAAAAAAATATTTAATTTCTGTATAAATTTTAGGTTTGAATACTGTCACAAAAAAAGTATTTTTTTAAATTATGGATGGAGCTGCAAAAATCTGAATTTGAAAAAAAATTTGAAAACAAAAGTGGTTTTAAAATTAATTTTCTAAAAAAAATGTCTCTTGATATTTGTTAAAAAAAAAACAGTATTTAAGTAATTTATTACATTTGAATTTGTATTAAAATTGACTAAATAACAAATTTTTTATGATAAAGAATAACACATAAAATATGTCCATTAAGCACACACAAATCAACACAATCATTTTTACTTAAACCATTTTTAGCAGAAATTCACAATTTTTTTTTATTTTTTTACTCCGAAATTCCAACTGGAAACCTCATGGCTATTATAAGCGACGTGACCTTGCCAAAGCCAATAGTAACGCGGCAAGTAAGAACGAAGACAGCTGCCGATAAACGTTCTCTCTTACTCTACAGCAGCTTTGCTATAGCGCTACTCAGTCGCACCTATACATACTTTTTTAGATCACCTGGCATACGGAAATTCCCACCAAAATGATCTGTCTTTTTAAGAATCTTTTTTTTTTAGTTATAAATAATACCCCAGTAAAATTTCAAGTTGCCTCAAATACATTTTTTATATTTTTTGCAAAACATTTTTGCACGCGCCTGGCAATGTTAAAACCCCGACAAAATCGTCTGGCTTATTTTTTTAATTCTTTAAACATTCAACTACAACATATAAAAATTGCATATTGCCTCAAATAAAATTTTGAAAAAAATTAAAAATTTAGGGGTTAATTTAGCCCCGCTACTCACCAGCCAGGTCTGCAGTCCCGTGTTGGGGTTTAATAGGAGAAGTATGTGACAAGTTTTCAGCTTGTCATAAATACCCACCCAAAAATTGCTGCCAGCTCTCGGGCTATAAAGACGAACACAGATGAACGACAAGAAGGATGTTGTCATTAAAACAAAATACAACCATTTACTTGACGAACGTTGATTGAAAATCGAAAGTGTCAATAAAGGTGCAAATTTAAATTAGTAAATTAATTTTCTATAATAAATTTTAAGTGTTTATCGAGGTTGAAAACCAAGATAGAAATTTCTTGCCATTGTAACTGTTTGCTTTACTTTCGGCTCTATTTAGTTTTCTCTAAATCGAAAGTCTTTAAGAACAAAAGTAGATGTTTCCGAGTATTTTCAAGTATTTAATCTTCACAAATAAATTCCACGTTTTCCAACGTCTGCAATTTGTAAATTATTCATTTGACTTGCTTTGTGATTTAAAACTGCATTCTTGGACTAAAATAGCCTATTAAAATAGGCAATTTCAAGCAGCCTGCTTTATTTAAACAGAAAATTTAGGTAATTATTGTAATTAAGCAAACTAAAATATGTTTATATTCTTACAAGATGCATGTCCTGATATTAACCTTTATATTTATTTTAACATTTTTAAAAAATGTTTTGCCTTTTTATTTTTGTTTAGACCCTTAATACAAAAAAAATACTACAAATTGTAGGTATTATTCTTTAGAATAAAAAGCCTTTTGTCGTCCCTGAAATCTCTAAACCCAAAAATTTAAGCAAATAAAATGCCTACAAAGTAGGTTTTCTTTTAAGTGCTGTCCCTTTTTTTTTGGTTGATTGTCGTAAATATCCATTAAACAAAGTCGTCTCCCAGCGGCAGGACATCAAAAAGTCTATTGAAAAATTAATTAATTTGTGCTAAAAAGAGCTGTACCTAAAGTTTTAAGTATCTTTGCAAAGAAATTTGGGATTAGTATTTTAAGATATCAGGGTAAATGTATAGGTAAAAGGATAAGTTTTTTTAAATAATTTGTACAAAAAACTATTTGGCAACATAATTTTTTTGGCGAAATTGTGTTTTTTTAATATTTTAATTAACTCGTTTTAAGAACTCGAAAAAGATATTACAATGTATTGCAATATTGCTGACTATATTAATATAAAATAGTATGTATAGTTTTGTTAAGCAAATTCTATTTGTATTAAAAATAAAGATAATAACGCAGCTAAGCCTAAAAACCTTTTATATTCCGATTAACGTTTCGTTGTTGAAACATTCTATACGGCTTTTTTCCTAAAGGTTAATTTTTTTCGTTTTTAGACTGTTGGATACTTATTGGCAAGAATGATCTTAGTACAATCTTATTTTCATAAAACTATACAGGGTGTCTGGGAAAGCGTGGAAAATCTCCCGGAAAAATAAAAATTTAGTTAAAAATAACTCTTTTAATAGGAACTGACAGCCCTAATATATTTGTCAAGAGGTTAGAAAAATTAAACGTTAATTATTATCTAGTTACAATATCAGAACAAATTTATCAATGCATAATTTATAAAAAAAGAAAAAAAAAGAGACCACAAAATTTATTCAAAAAATCGACGAAAAATTCACTTTAAATTAACAAGAAATTTATTTAAATTTCAATGAACGACCGAAACGCCTTCAAGAGTCTATGAGGCGTAAGTCTATCGACGTTACAACACAATTTGAGATTTCTTTTTATCACTTAAAACGTTGAAATTATTTACAGCTTTATGGAAACCCGGTATTTGTTATTAACGAACTATCTTATCAATAAGTTCAGGTATTACCTCGCTAATCTCCTACAGTTCCATTCACTAATCACCTTTATTATTCACCGCTTCCAGCTAACGTCTGTCCTGCTCCAGCACACAACTTTAATTTAAATTACCACCTAACATTACTTTGTAACTTTACGTAAACATGTCAAATTAAATTTGACATAAAGAAATACTTAAGTACGTTTACTTAGCTCAGAAATGTATACCTCGTACAAAAGTTTATAATTTCACCGATTACAAAGAAAAGATGTGATAGCCAATTTTCTTGTGCTAACACTGAAAAGTAGCCTTAGCTACCCTGAAAACTGACATTTCATCAAATTATTTTAATAGAACATTTCGGTAATTTGTCCGAAATGCAAAAACAAATTTCTGAAAATGATTTACTAACAAAACCCAAAGTCTACTTAAGAATTGTTAGCGCTTTGACCTCGCTCTCCACCGTACGGCCTCCGACGTGATCCATTTGATTCGTTGTATTTTGGCGCCAGTGAAGATGCTGTTAGATTGCACGAACCTAACGCTGAGAATCTTGAGTGCTGATTGGTGTAGCGCCGCGTCACTTTAAGTTTGTTTCATGCTGCCATGCCGTCATCTCCTCTGGCGCTTAACGCAACTTGTTTTCTTTGTTTTAGCTATTTTTAGTTGGGAAAAGAAGTTTTAAGAATGATTTGAATTTATTAAGGCGATGTTATCACGAATAAAAGGGAAATTACTGTTTAAATTTAGATTTTCATGTGTTATGATACTTTAGAAAGAATATTTGCGTGCTTGTGGCTATAGAAAAAATAGCTTCTGGTTTGCAAGATGTGTTTCTGTAACAGTGGGCCCCGTAAAGTCTGATACACTCCCGAGCAATATTCGAAAATGCATCTTTTATCGACGACGAAAATACGACAAATACATGATATAATAAACTGACATTTTTTTGAGCACGGTAAGGATAAGTGACTGGTATTAAAGAGCACTTAATTTTTAGTTAATAGTTAAATGTTTGTCAAAAACGTTTTCCGGTGTTCTTGTCAATACCGGGCATAAATATGGGGGTCATAAGCGTAACAGCTAGTCCGTTCCTGTGGCTGGAAGTAATTTACAACACTTTCTTTGATAGTTATTTAAGGAGCCTTACTTGGTATTACAGCTCATTAAAAAAATTTGGAATATACGTTGTGGTTCAATAATTATGTCTAGAAAACCAGGCAAACTTAGGTTGTACATCATCAAGCAGAAGTGATAATTATAATTATAATTGGTTATCGCCATCTGCTTTAAACCGGTGGATGACACAAACCAATGGTATAGTCTGTCTCAAAGTATACGGTGTTAGCTCTTGCCTTCATTTATGGATTATACCTGCCGAAAGCAATAAAACTGCGGATCGGTAGGTATTAAAGGACAAAACATTAGGGACGGACTTAAATAATATAAAAATTTATAATTTGTTGTTTATTTAGGTAAGTATAATTTTAAAATTACATTAAGAAATTAAATATATGCAAAGTTTTAATAAATTTACAACTGCATTATCTATACATATTTACATTTTTACTCTAAATATCCAAATCTAATTCTGTTTCACTATCAGAGTCATTATTTAGATTAATTACAATAGGATTTATGTTGTTTTGGATAGAAATATAAGAGTCCTCAATTTTTATAATGTGCTGTAGTGAATTTTTCCAGCTCTCAACTGGTATGTTAGTAATTACATTTTTTATCAAATTTATAACACTGGGACTTAAAGTAGGTGAGTGTAAATGAGAGTGAGTTAAAAGAGGTTTCTGCTCTGATCTTTGATTTTACTTGGTTCCACAAATGCTCTATGGGGTTAAACATACAGTGAGACGGAGGGAGCCGTAAGACAGTATGCCCAGCCTGTTCAGCCAAATTATAACATACATATTGTTTTTTAATTGCATATGAATTTAGGACTTCCGAAAGTTGCGTTTTTTTGGTAACTGAATTGAAAATAAATATCATTTTCTAAGAAATATTTCTGGATTTCAGTTTTTGAACTTGATGAAGCTGGTGCATTGTGTAGCAGACGGCTGTGGTAGCTTGCGTTATCCATGACAATAACACTGTTGTTTTGAATATTTTCAAGATAGAATTCTTAATATTCTTTGCAGGCAACAGCAAGCAGTTTGGGACAAATCCGTCTTTTGAACCAGCGTGTATTATTGTAATGCGTTTTCCTTTATTTGAAGGTGTTTTCGTCTGACAGTTTGACTGGAATCAACCCATCCTTTGGATACTGTGTCGTGTGTATCGAACCATGTTTCATCAAGGTAAATTATGGATCTGTTTTCTAACCTATATCTTTTAATTTCTTGAAGGTAATTAAATCTCCAAGTGCGTAATCTGTGCGATTCGATTACTTTTTGTCTTTTGTCCATTTTGCGGTATTTAAATCCCATTTTACAAACAACTCTATGGAGGGTGGCACGGCTAATATTTATATTGGTTTCGTCTTCGTCTAGCTTTTTTCAGTTTATCCAAGGTAGGAATAACTCCGCTTTCATAAAGACAATATATTTTCCTTCTTATTAGGTCCTGATCACTATAGTGTATACGGTCAGATTGAAAATCACTACGTTTTTTTCTTTTGTTTAATTCTTCACTAATAATAATATCCCTTATCGATGATATTAGAGTTTTTGTAAGTAAACAGGTTTCTTTTAAAGCTTTTTGTTTAATTAGACCTCTACTGATTAAAGTTTCATACACATTTTTCACAACCTGTTTTGCATCTAATGACAAATGATTTCGACGCGACATAGTTATATTCTCGTAAAACAACTTTTTCGAAACGCACGGTAAAAACGGTTATTCAACACTGCCACTAAAATATTAGCCAAAATATTTATATGCCTAATGGTTAATACTCAAGAAATACCTGGCCCACCCCTGCCCTTATGAACAAATGGGTTTACCCAATAACAATAGGTAATAATATCGTTAAAGCTTTATTGGGGTATGGTCCGTCAAAAGCCATAACGATATACTTTGAGACAGACTATAGATAGTCACAAAGCATTAACCTTTATTAAGATATAAAACAAGAAACTGTTTAATCAAAAAATAATTGTAGCATCATATAAAGCAATAAATTTTACATAGCTCCCGTATAAGATTCTGTACTACCCACGATAATTCTGAAGATAGGCATCGAATACAATTTGTTAAATTTAGCTGGCTTAAAAGAACGACGAACGCTTGAGAAATTAAAGTAGCAGAAAGTGGAAGTAAGAAAATTCGTTGCGTAAATGTTTAATAAATTCGGTTAAAAAGCTGGAAACGATGAGTCCTTGTGTAATTAAATTTTGTAAAGTGCTAAGCAATAACGAAAAAAAATTATGTATTGAGATTAAGTATTTTTTTTAGCTTTTTAACTAAAATGTTGAAAAACCATAAAAATGTAAATTTGGTAACAATGAATTCTTTGTAGTTGATAATAAACATTATGTTAGTTTTACATAAAGCCTACGTTGGCTAAGTATAAATTGAAATTAGAGATATTAGAATATACGGGGTGTTTGAAAAACGCATGGGATAACTTTTAACGGGAGATTTCTGGGACAAAAAAGACAAAACTGTTATATAAGCGTACCTCCAAAATAGCACCATAATTCTAGTTGTAGAATAGCTCCTAAGCTATAAAGAGTATGTAAAATTTTTTGAGAATAGGTAATCATTGTTGCCATGCAAACTGAAAAGGTTAAATACTAAAACAATATCACTTTTTTTAAAAGTACGAATAGAAATGGATAACATATGTTTAACGTTTTAAAATGTACTAAAAATAAAAAATAAAAATTAACAGATTTATTAATATTTGTTTATATCACCGTTTTTACCACTTACATCTTGTAATCTTCGCGGTTTACTTAAAATTAAATCACTGATATACTCTTCTGTTATTGTATTCCACGCATCATTTATTTTTTCTGGTAGTTCTTTTTGATTTCTGGGACGAAAGTCGTATTTATTCATAAATTTCGTCATTTTTTTTCAAACGTTCTCTATTGTTGTTAAGGTTGGGACTCTTCGAAGGCCATGGTAAACCATGGGTTTGATATTCAAGCTTTTTGTATTGGGGCATTATCATGCAGAAAAATGAAATCATTATCATAAACACGCTAACACGATGGTATCATGATTTCATTTAAAATATTGCGATATAACCCTGCCTTGTATGATTAAACAAACCTATGGACCTCTAGCATTGATTAAGCCCTATATGTTTAATAAAAACCGTCCACTTTGATTGGTTTAATGTGAGTATCTTGTGTAGTACCTCATTCAAGTGAACCTGTAAACGCGGATTCTTCCATTGTTACACGACTGAAAAGTTTTTTCATCTAAAAAATAACATTTTCCCGTAAATCGTTTCGATTTAAATATTTCTGGGCATATTTGACTCTTTTTTGCTTGTTTATTTCTGTCAAGAATATCTTATTAGCCGCACATCGACTATTTACATCCGAGCTTTGAATCTGCTGCTAGCCGTATTGGCCAAACCAGGGAAATTAGTCTCTTCTTTTGCTACAGTTGCCATTATAAATATATTTTTTTTTAATTACTAATTCTCTGTCTTAAGCGATAGTTAAAACTTTGAACCGACCAGACCTATTTTCTTTGTACGATACTGAGCGATTTCGTTCTTAGCCACATAATCTTGTAATGAAACTATGAACTTTGGTTTTACAGTGTTTAATTACAATAAACTATTAAAAGCTACACTTAACATTAGTACCAAAAAGTAAGCATTAAAATTGGCGAGTTCTAAAAAACTATCAAAAAAGTGACATAACATAGATCATTACATTTACCGGTGTCTAAATACCTAAGGTAAGGTAACACTGTAAAATAAATTATTTTAAATGATTTACAACACCCTTCCTATTTAAAATAAGTCCTTGATTTTTAATGCAGTTTAAAAACTTAATTTTCTCCAAGGGCTTCGTCAGAGAGTCTGCAATCATTTGTTGAGTTAACACATATTCCAGCTTTAAAATGTTTATGCTGATTTTCTCCTTTAGGAAATGATGACGAACATCTATGTGTTTGGTACGAGATTGATATCCGCCATTCATAGCAAGGCTTCTGTGCTCCTTGGTTGTCTACATACAACAAAGTTGGTTCTTCTCTTGAGCTGAGTTCACGGCTAAGCCCTCTTAACCATAATGCTTTTGGTGTCGCCATTGCCATTGACATGTATTCCGCCTCTGTCGTTGACAGTGCTACGGTGGGCTGCTTTTTACTGTTCCAGGAGATTGGTGATCCATTTTTCATAAAAATGTAACCTGTCACGGATCTTCTGTCTGAACAATCGTTTGCCCAATCGGCGTCACAAAAACCATAGACATCTTGGTTTTTCTTTAATATATCCATCACATTCCAATTTGTAATGCAACATACACTTTAAGTAACGTAGGGTTCGTTTAACTGCTGCCCAGTGTGCAGGTCCAGGATTGTGGTTAAAACGACTGACACAAATGAGTGCATAGCATATATCAGGTCTGGATATTTAGGAAGCGAACAACAAACATCCTACTGCTTCTTGATATGGCTTATTTTTCATCATCTCAATTTTTATTTCATTCTTCGGTGACTGATCTTTGGTTAACTTTTCTCCTGTGGCTAATGGAGTGGCCACTAGTTTAGCATCTTCCATATTAAATCATTTAAGAATCTTTTCTATGTATTCCTTCTGATTAATCCATATCTTTTTATTTGATCTGTCTCTCGTTATCCGAAATCCAAGTATGGATTTTACCTCTCCTATATCTTTCATCTTAAAATTCTTCATCAACTGATCTTTTAATTCTTGCTTAGCTTTTCTGTCATTTGATAAAAGAATCATGTCATCTACGTAAATGCCCAAAATTAACGTTATGTTGTCATTTATCTTGTAGTAGATGCAAGAATCTGTTTGACTTTGTTTCAATCCAATTTTCCTTAAAAAATTGTCTAGCTTTTGATTTCATAATCGACTAGCCTCTTTTAATCCATAGAGGGATTTTTTAATTTGCATAGTTTGTTGCAATTCTCAAATCCTTCTGAAGGGTCTTATAGATTTCTTCAGTCAAATCTTCTTGTAAGAAGGCAGAAACTGCGTCCAACTGGTCTATTTCTAAATCTTGTTCTGCCGCCAGCGCTAGTAAGTATCTAATAGAGCAATAACGAACTACTGGTGAATAAGTCTCTTTATAGTCAATTCCCTTTTTCTGTGCACAGCCCTTTATAACAAGTCTGGCTTTATATTGTGTCTCATTTTCTTTTCTTTTGGTTTTAAATGGCCCGTTACTTCTTAATGCCTTCTTTCCTGGAGGAAGGTCCACAAACTCCCATGTACCATTCTCTATTAGCGCATCATACTCATTTTTCATGACTTTTCTCCAATGTTCTTTATCCGGCCTACTGAGAGCTTTAGAAACTTCTAATGGATCTCCTTGTGTCTTCAGAACAGCAGTGTATGTTACCTATTCCTTCAGTGCACTAGGTACTTTTCTATCTTTTTGAGGTCTTTCAACAGGAACAGGAGGACCGAAGTCATCTTCTGGTTCAAAATCTGAGTCGTCGCCAATATTTTGTACAACCAGGTCAGGTAAGTCTGGGTCGGCATATTTATCGCTGTCGTCTTCTGCTGTGTTGTTACTGTCAGGAAAATAAAAAAATCTGAAGCTTCTTTTTCTACTTTTTTTTTTTTAAAGTGTGTTGCCCTTTTCTTGTTCTGCAAAAACTACATCGCGGGATATAAACACCATAGTCTTCTTAACGTCATAAATCCTGTAAGCCTTGGATTCTGTAAAGTAGCCAACAAAAATGCATGGAATTGCTTTCGGATCCAATTTTTTTCGGTTCTGGCTAGGTATGTGCGCATAGGCTTTACAACCAAATATTCTAACATATGACAGAGTGGGTTTTCTTCCAGTCCACATCTCAAATGGTGTATTTTTCACGCATCGACTTGGTAGGCGGTTAAGCAGATAGACAGATGTATTAACGGATCCTGCCCAAAAAACGTTTGGCAACCCTGCTTCTATTAGTAAACAACGAGCATTTTCCATGATAGATCGGTTAAGTATCTTGGCTTTACCATTTTGCTCCGGGGTATAAGGTGTAGTGAGCTGATGTTCTCTGCCTGCAGACTGTAAAATCTCTTTAAGTTGGCTGTTTACATACTCACCACCATTATCAGTTCTAAAAGTCTTGATTTTTTGTCCTGTTTGATTTTCAGCAAAATTTTTAAAAATTTTAAAGTGTTCAGTGACCTGAGATTTATTTTTCAAAAATAAACAAAGGCATAGTGAGTATAATCATCAAGTAAAGTGAAAACATACTTTGAACCAACAAGCGAGTCTTCTTGCATGGGTCCCATTAAATCGGAATGTACCAGCTCCAATGGTCTTGATGTCTCGGTCTCACTATCCTTAAATGATGTATCTGTGTATTTTTCTCATCATACAAGTGTCACAAATAAAGTCAGGATCAAACTTATCGTCAATATTAATACCATTAGCGAGTCCACTTTTAAGTTTATTAATACTTGCAACATTGACGTGAGCAAGTCGTCTATGCCATAAGTTACAATGTTTTTCTTTGGTTTCAGACAAATAAGATTTTTGTTGTGGAACGTCTAACTTGAATAAATTATTGTCCATAGTGGCTGAAGCTATTAATTCGTTGCGAGGATTAAAAACATTTGCATCTTTTGAGTCAAAAATGACTGTATTGCCCTTCTTAACAATTTGGCTAACTGAGAGCAAATTCACTTTTAGCTCAGGAACATAATAAATATCATTGATGTTTACATTTAATGTATTTCCTCTTACCATGACAGGTACTTTTATATCACCAATAGTCTGAGTTGTCATCTCTTTATTATTTGCTGTAGTAATTGACAACTTGGCTGAAGTTCTTTCTGAGGTAAACATGTCTCTATTTGGTGTCATTTGTGCTGAGCACCCAGAATCGAGTTACCATAAACTTTCATGTTTAGCTTGAACGGAGAAAGCTGAGGACAGGGCTGCATCCTTGTTCTTCTTATCTTTGTCTTTTTTTCTGATCACAGTTGGAGGCAATATGTCCATATTTATTGCAGTTAAAACACTTAGGCCCCTTTGACTGATGTTTGTTTTTCTGGTTAGCTGCTGAAGAAAAATGTCCTTTCTGTTTTTCTTTGGAATAACTCTTCTATTTGCTTGCACCATACATTGCAGCTGAATTTTGATCGGATCCTTTGCCTTTGACAACAGATACATCTTGCATTAACTTTGTCTTTATTGAGTCACCGGTAATCTTGCTGCCAGAGCTTTTTATTCCCATTATCATGGACTGGTAAATATCTGGTAGGCCAGCTAACATAATAGTACCTATCCACTCATCGCTTACCGTCAATCCTAAAGCAGACAATTTGGTGGCTGTCGTGATAATCTTATTTACATATTCTTCTACCGAATCACAAGATTCCAGAGTTGTAGTAATTAAAATACGTAAAAGTCCAACACGCCGCGTCAACCCCGAGTCTTCAAACGCTTTTGTAATATTGTCCCACTCCTTTTGGCCGTTTTTGTTGACTGCACATGAACGTTTTAGACCGTGCTTTTGTAATCTTTTTGGTATCAGTGTCCGTACCTTCTACCGCACCCCATAGTTCCTCATGTTCGAGGTAAGTCTGTACTGCGAATTTCCACGTATCGAAATTTTCGCGTCCCTTCAAAGGTTCGATCGGCGGTAACTGATTCATTGTCAGACTTTTTCGGCAAACTGTACAAAAACTCAATGTCCTGCGGGTCTTCAAACGTTGCCTGGGCCCATAACCTCTTGTAATGAAACTATGCACTTTGGTTTTACAGTGTTTAATTACAATAAACTATTAAAAGCTACACTTAACATTCAATACCAAAAAGTAAGCATTAAAATTGACGAGTTCTAAAAAACTATTAAAAAAGTGACATGACATAGATCATTACATTTACCGGTGTCTAAATACCTAAGGTAAGGTAACACTGTAAAATAGATTATTTTAAATGATTTACAACACATAACACTACTTTTACTTATTCCTAACTCATCTGCAATGTTCTTTATTTTGACCCCATCTCTTAAAGGACTGTATATTATTTCTTTTTGCTCAGGAGTTAACGTTGACATTTCTTTGACAAGTAAATTTTCATGACACAAATTAGTAATATTATATTGGTTATCAGTTACAAATAAAATATTTTATAATAGTTTGGGAGATTATAATATATTATGCTGTACCAGATTTTTTCGGTACGATGGTATATTTTTTGAGAATTAATTTTTTTCTCTTAATTTTAAATCTGCATCTTTATTCAAAATAAAACTTGGTACAGTTAGAACATTGACTGATGTACACTTTTGACGATAAACTTTTTTTTACATAATATGGATCAGTGGTGTAGCTTCGGACACTTTTATTCGTTTTTTTACAATTATTTTATATCATAACTTTTTTGCTATTAATTTTATTGATAATTTGGTACATTGTATTTTTCTGCTTATTTCTACATAAAAAAAGGTTCCTATGAATTATCTCGATAAACTTAACGGCTCTCCAGATATTCCAATTTTAAATTTGCGTGGTACGAAAAGAGTAACATTTAAATTTAAAACAATAGAAATTTTTAGTAAAAAATCTGTGTCCATCACGTGGTCGAATACATGCATTTAAGATTTGTTTAACTAATTTTTTGTAAAAATTGGAATTGTTATTTATTTTAAATATTAGTCACACATGTTTTAAAATAAAATATTTTAAAAGTTATCAATAAAATTGCCAACAAATAAGTTATCAATATTATTACCAACAAAAAAAGTTATGACGAAATGATTGCAAAAAAAATAATCAAATTTTATTTATCTGCGGAGTAGTGGCTCCATAAGCGTAACAAAAATTTATCATTAAAAGGTGTATATCATCGCGTATTCTTATAATTCAAAAAATATGTACATGTTCTTACTGTACCAACTTTTATTTAAATCGAAAAAATTCGAGTTGAAAATATCTTAAAAACTTCGCCGTTATGTTTATATTAAATTTTTTCTTTTTTTTTCCAAGCAACCCCCTACTTACCATGTTTTTTGAAACACCCTGTATAAATACGTTAAATAAAACTTTGATTTTCAAATACATCGGGACGTAAGTTGCTTCGATCCTTAATTATACCTAATGTGAACTACAAATAGAAATTATTCACGCTTAAAAACTAATCAAAACAAGATTAGAAAACTGTAAGCATATTTATTTCAATATATAAATAATTTAAAACAATCAGCATGAACCTAGTTTCTGTGTATTGAGTTATAACAAAATATAAAAAAAAATAAAACATTTTGCAGAAATATAAGCAGGACAACCGTACCGAGAGTCGGTAGTCCGGGGGTAGAAGTTGGTCATCAGCTTCTTCTTTGCATGGGAAAAAGTACGCTCGTACCAATTTAAGCGTGTGGGTAATTCGCTCCATACGGGCTGTTGAGTTTATTATAGTTCTTGTATAGTTGTTGGCCCAAGTAGCACGGATGTAAGTCTCATATAATATGGTAACTATAAGAGATTTAGTGTCCAAAGTGCCGTAGTCACCGTCTCCAGCTAGCGTAATATACTACCTCTCAGTATACAGTGGCACAAGTGGTTGAGGCTTCCCGTTTCCAGTGCCTATAAAAGTAGTATACTTCAATCATTCGTACTATTTTTAATTTGCAATTAAAATTATATTTTTATTTAAGCTCATATTTTTTGCCATTGTGCGTCAAAATCCTTTCTCAAGAGATTCTCGTAGAGACAAGTGCTTCTCTTTAAACGAGGGAAAAAGCAGTCTTCGTCCCGATGACATCGCTAGTCTACAGTAGTTATATTATATTCATAGGCATCTTATTCAGACTTACAATGTAAAATGACTTCTTAAGAAGACTTTTGTAAAACAAAATGCAAACAAAGTACGTTTAGTCGCAACTGAATTTTTAGATTAAAAATTCGTTTATTAATGTAATTGCTGGATTTTGACAAATTCATTATTTTCAGCAGAAAATACCCACAAAGTTTGCTTGCTAGTTACCGTCTTGTTTGCGTTAAGCATAACAGAAAAACAAACTTTAAAAATACCTATTGGGAAGAAAACTTTTTAACGAGGTTAATGTTGCCGTATCCACTTTAGAACCTTTATACTGGTAATTGTAATCTCTTTTGCAAGTTCGCAAAACTTTTTAGTCTTTTAAGCAATTAAGTTAACTATCCACAACTCCAATTGAGTTATGCTATGCATAACTATTAGAAAATTTAAAGTTATTATGATTAGTTTTGTGGTATATAAATTTGAGTTTGGGATTTTAATAAAGTTGTTTAAGTCTTTTATATTTAAAAATATTATTATTATTCTTTTTAATTTATCATAAAATAATTTAAAAATATCTATTTTGACCTGTCTTATAAGTTATGGATTATGAATAAGGCATAAATTTCAGCTTAGCTTTTTATAGTCACAAATTTTCATCAACTTTTTTTTTATTCCATGAATTAAAAATTTAATTATCAAAGAAATAAACAATTTTTCTTTTTTAACAACAATACTTTTTGTAGCATTTAATTATTTATACGTAAAATGACAACAAGCGGACCCAAAGAATAAATGAATATTGTTTTTTTGGACTTTATGACAGCCCAAGAAAGCTTGTATAAAAGCAAGTACCGTGGGTGCCGGATTTTAAGGGTTTAACCTACTTTTCGCCCAGCTCAATCAACGTTGTGCTAGAGCACTTCACGGCACCTTTTAGGCAACGTAGTAGTTCCACTATGGAGGTTATAAAAATAACGACTACCTATGTAGTACCTCCTATGAACGTTTGGGTAATGCAATAATGTAATCCAATTTAACGCGGATTCCGAACTCCACTCTATACAGTGTTCAATGTGGTTCACCCTTTCAGTTACCAACCGTACCCGGCGTTGCTTAGCTTCGCGGATCTCTTTATTAAAAAAGTTTTGATGCTTCTGTCTAGGAAATCCTTCCATTGTTTTTAATTTCTTATTACCCTCAATAATTTTCGAAAGGTCTTTGTGTCTATGTAATGCTTATTATTATTTTTTGCAATCCCTAATACTATTTAGTTTATTTGTAAACTAGTCATGTAAATAATTCGGTGTATGAACAAAAAAAAGTAACTTTAAAATAAATATGATACTTTTAATACTTTCTTAAATGTCTTGGATTAGCTCATTTACAAATAATAGATTAATAATAGATTAAACATAGTATATCTTCAAAAACAGTCATGTTTGCTGTCGCGAAAAAAGACTGCCAATGCTTATCCGTTATATATGAGGGGTCAAGTTTGGCAGAACAAAGAATTATTTATACTTGTAGGTGTTACTTTTAAGAACAACCTTAAGAGATACAATACATCTATAGCCTCAGAAGTCCTAAAAAACCTTGGATTTCTTTTTCTAGCCAAAATGTATTTTTCTTCTTCCAATCCTTATACTCTGTATGTATGCTGTTCGTCCTATTAACGATGACACACTTACAGAAAAGCTTACTTCTCTTGCTCACCGACGAGCTGTGGGGGATTTGTCGCTCTTTTTTTGGTATGTTTACGGCTTCTGCTTCAAAAAGTTGGCCAGTATAATTCCTTCTCTAGCAGCTCCCAGCAAAGCAACACGTTGCACGACTTTTATGCATGCTTTTAAAGTTCAACCTGCAGAAATTTTTCCCTTTCCTCCAATTCTTTAAATGTTCGGGACTTTGTGAACAAACT